>VZTU01002967.1:109252-162846 GCA_013400835.1 Zapornia atra | reverse complement strand
TATATAAAATATATATATTTAAAGATATATATTTAAAGATATTTTTTAAAGTTTTAGAAGCACATTTTATTCTTTTCCTGTATTAGATATTTTGTGATAATCCACTGGATATTGGAATATCAAACTTGTCATCATGGACCAGATCAGTGGTTTAGAGCCTAGTATATGATCTGACACTGGATAGTTGCTTCATAAGTGTGTTAATCACAGTCACTGCTTAAAGACAGAGTATACAGAGAGATAAAACAAGGGAATCCGGAGAGAATAAGAAGAAAGGCCATTAGGCAATATCCCACACAAGTCAATTCCTCCATCTCTGAGAAAGTGCTATTGCGGAAATGTTATTGTTCCCATTTAGGACTTGCTTACTGCTTGCACTTAGGGCTAATTCAGCAAATCACTGACATGCATTTAGTTGATGGGGTTTAAATATAAGTTTTAGTGTTTTCCTGATTTAAGTCTTTATGTCCTTCTAAATTATTGTGGAATTCCACTACTTAAGTATGGACGAAATCCATCAATATAATGGACAGCAGAACCATACCAAACACAGAACAAAACCCAGTAATCCTCAAACCAGCAAATGAGAAAAGAAACAAATCAACTATAGATAGAGAGCAAGACAGTTTCTGGACCCAAGAAATAACAGAGAATTGAATCTAATTCAGAAAATGGAAATGCAGTCCCAGCAATCTCCCTGGAGAGACATCTAAACAAGGGCAACCAAATTATGGAGTAAAATTTATGAGATAATTTAAAGAGCAAAAGGACTTAAAAAACAAATCAGAAGAGCTAATCTAAATATATATATTTTCTAAGGATAAGCTATGAAACTGTGAGGGAGCTAAGGAGCAATTAAGGAGGGAAAAAAATATATATAAGAAAGAACCTAAGTGGATTCTTGGCACTGGTCTCCTTGTACTCCAAAGGATGCCTGCTCGTAACAGGACTATTCTCTCAGATAGTAATGATGAGGCAGTCCCAGAGTGTGTAGCATCAACAAAAAAAGCTGAAACAAGCTGATAGAACAAAGAGCAGCAAGTCACCAACACTGGAGTGTAGGAAGAACCATAGAGAAATATTCTAGATAGTGGAAAAGGCAGCACTGTTAAACAGGTTCTCTTTTCTGCTATTAATGCAGGGATATTCAATTACAATGGCAAGCAAAAAGGTCAGAATATTAGAAGTAAAGTTTTTTTATCACAGCATCTAGCAAAGATTAGGCATTTTCAGAGATGTTATTATAATGCATTTGCAACAGCCCTTCATATAGTCATTTGATAATCATAATGATTTTTTTTGTCGTTAAAAATTACAGAAAATATTAGGGATATAAACATTTGAAAGGATCTGATAGTGGCTATTGTTAGTAAGAGGATATTGGACTAAGTAAACCATTGGTCTGCCTTTTAGGACAATTCCTAAATGTTTAATTTATCACTCATTTTGTGTGTCATGTTGATATTCTTAATGTCAACTATATAAAAAAAGAAATAAAAAATAATTCAGAAATAACAACATAATGTTGTAAAACCATAAAGAGCAAATAAGATTAGCAAAGCCATTTCCTTTACTGGGATTTGTGAGCTAAAGGTTAACTTCCAATTAGAGTTTAAAAGGAAGAACTTTTATTCTGCATTGGTTGAGGCTTTTAGCAAATCACATTTATATGTGCAGAACATTTGTATATTTCCTAATAATTTTCCATTGTGCTGAAGGCTGTAAGCATGCTGCTAGAACTTGTATAGCCAAGTTGGCCATAAGATATGGAGCGATAAGATTTCTTAATATTGCATTATCAGAAGCTATTGTTTTGCGATTGATTGCAATCATGTTTAGTTGCCAGGTAAATCCTTTTCACCAACCTTATGTTGCTGTGTGTAAATAATACTCAGTAGAGGAAGATTAATTCCTGTGTCACATTCATCCAGTAGCAAAACAGCAATAATAGTATTGTATTAAAAGTATCATAAAGGCAAAAGATAAATAGTGCAAAACAATAACTGACATATTTAAATAATAGCAGACCCGGGGGATTAAGTAATACTTTGCATTTTTATAGTGCTTTCAATATAAGGATCTCAAAACACTTCGCAAACATTAGCAAAATAAGCCTCCCAACACTCTTTAGGTAGGGAAATATTATTATCCTCATTTTACAGATGAATAAGCTTCTTTATGAGGAAGATAAAGCCAAGTGAAGTTCCCAAAGCCACAAAGCATGACGGAAGCAGAATTACTAAATAGGCTCCGTGCTTAGATTACACAGAGAAAGAGACCTTGACAGATAGAACAGAATCCACACATTCCCTTGAAAGCCAGGTCACGTGTTTTGCAGTCACCATTTTAATGAGAATTACGGACATGAAAAAGCTAAATTTTCATTTCTGAAGTCAAAAATAGACTGTAGTGAGACCCTCCCATCACAATGCCTGCAGAGACTGCCCATGGAGTCCCAAAGCAAAGCTTTGCTCCTCATCTGCTTTGCAGCACACGTACCCTGGGCGATCCTAGCTTGAAATCACTAGAGGCTTGTCCCACACTGTCCATACTGCTGTGATCTATCTCACATGAACCCAAATTCCTTTTCTGCCAGACTTTTTTTTCCTGTTTTCAATTGATAAAAAATGGGTTTTGCCTCCCATTGATGTTGCAGAGTTCGTGCAAGCAGGCCATGAAGGAAATGTTTTTTTAAATCCTGTACATACTCTTTAACTGATCTGGTTACTACAGAAATGAATTTCACAGGTTTAACTGCAGTATGATTCACAATGAGATCTGCATGATATCTGATCTAGTAGGCAGGATAGGAAGTAGACAGTTCATGTCAGATATCAAGAGCCCAATTTTGACAGAGCAGTTGTACAGGAAAATCTGGAGTTATCTTGGGTTTTCACAGCTGTAACAAAGTACAGAACCTGACTGGTGGCATAAATAATGGAATAAAATTGTAAGAATGAAACAAAAAGGTTCAGATCTGGTTTTGGGGTTTTTTTGCCTTTTTTATTTTTTTTTTCAGAGTAAGAAATAAGTAAGGACAGACAGCTGGGGCAATTCCTTTGGCGTCTGACCATTATAGGGGTAAGAGAACCCAGAGAAGTTAGAAAATACCCCCTTTCCCTTCGATTGTCACTGCTGCTCAGTCACTCACTATCAGGGTAGCAGAAGCTTCAATAATGCCATCAGAAGTATGGGTATGTATATATGTCTATTTACATATATATATATATAGAGAGAGAGAATATATACACACACAGACAGACACATATGTATGTATCAATAGGTAACCTAGGATTTCCAGGCAGGGTCACAGCAGGTCTCATCCCCTTCTCTGATGGCAAGCTTCTACTCACCTTTCAGAGCAGGACAAGTCTGCCCTTTCCATGCATAGTTGCAGAGGAATTCCTGAAAACTCTTGTTCCTCAGGAGTGTGCTCATGTCAGCTGTTCCCATGAAGAATACTTCTTTTTTTTTTTTACTACAAATTTAAGCATATCTAACAAACCTCCTTAAAGAGACATATCAAAAGACCAGACTGCTTTTTCAGCTGGATCCATACCTGTTGTGCAGTGGACAAAAAGGAACACATGGCCAAGAGCAGAGATGGGGATAAGACCACCCCTTTACAAAGCAGTCCACAGTTATTTCATCATAAAATGGTTGTAAAGCCACACTCTCCATCTCTGAAGGGTTGTAAGACTTCTCAGTCATTCATTTACAATTTTTAATACTTAGGAAAATGTCTTTCTTAGAGCTGTTTTCAGTACAGACATACCTATATACCACTGCAGAACTGCTTCACAGTCCTGCCTTCAAAAGCCCTTGAGAATGTTTTTCCTTCTTTTGAATGAAATGAGGGACAAAGGCAATAATAAATTTTTCATGACATAATGTTTTCATTAAGTAGTGCAAATGTCAAACACTTGGTGGGCCAACTATTTTTGACTCAAACAGTAATATACTTACTATGAAAACAACGACAAAAGCTAATCTTTGGAAAACAGTGTGGCAAAATAGATCTAGTGATATTTTATTATTTTTACAGAAGGAGACTTTTTCCAAATTGTGGAAAAGTGTACAGTATTCTCACAGTACAGAATGTTAGGTGTGAAAGAACTTCCTAAATCAAAGTTTCTTAATAGAAACACTGGTTTGAATAATCCATTGTTTTCTTACTAAGTCACTACTTTCAGTAAGAAGCTCCCAAAAGTGGTTTACAATAGAAAAGAAGTAGGAGCAGTATCATCACTAGCAACTTATGCTCCTGCGAGAGTGAAGAATGATAGTATAAAATTTTCCATATAAACCTGAACAAAAGAATGAATGAATATATATTTAAAAAATGGTAAAGCTGTGATTCATGTTTGCAATGGTTTTGACTTTGACAGAGTTCATTTTCTTCAAAGTAGCTTTTATAGGGCTGTGTTTGGGATTTCTTCTGAAAACAGTGCTGATAACACAAGGGTTTTTTCATTGCTGCTGAGCTTACACAGTGCCAAGGCCTTTCCTGCTCCTGACCTCACCCCATTAGTGAGCAGGCTGGGGGTGCACAAGGAGTTGGGAGAGGACACATTCGGGGCAGCTGACCTGGACTGATAAAAGGGATATCCTATACTCTATGACATCATGCTCAGAATATACAGCTGGGGAAGAAGAGGGAAAGAGGGGACGTTCAGAGGGATGTCATTTGTCTTCCCAAGTCACCATTACATGTGATGCAGCCGTGCATTCCTGGGGATGGCTGAGCATCTGCCCGCCCATGGGAAATGGGCATTAAATTCCGTGCTTTGCTTTGTTTGTGGAAATGGCTTTTGCTTTTCCTATTAAACTGGCTTTACCTCAACCCACAAGTTTTCTCACTTTTTACGCTTCTCTCCTCCATCCCATCAGGGTGGGGGGGCAGAGTGAGCAGGTGGCTGTGTGGGGCTTAGTTGCCAGCTGGGGTTAAATGATGACAATGCTAAAGGAAGGAAATCAAGGAACCCTAAGTTTGATGATGAACAAAAAGATTCAAAGAAAATCTTCCTGTCACATCTACTGATGCTCATTTGAACATGAAACATTTTCTTCTTCTCTGAGCACAAGGTTTGATGCTGTTCATCAGTACCCACTGCAAGGCTTCAGCATGTGTGAGAGACTCTGTTATCCAATCTTACAGGCTACAAACTTTCTCCAAGGTCAGGGATAGAAAATGCTGTTGAGGTCACCAGGGAACTAGCATAAGAAGCTCTCTAATGTTCAAGAAACAATCTGTAATCCCCAGAAACTGTCACGTCTATTTCAGATCTAGCAGAAAAGTATTGGGATTAAAAAATCAGAAGGAGGTTTCTAAATGGAGGGAGAGCAGCTGGATCCATCTTTTCAGGGGGAATTGTTTCTAAAATGGTGATTCCTAATGCTCCATGGTGAATGTACCTCTGCCCTCCACGTACCACTAGCTAAACAGGACTCCAGGTGCTGCTGGCACCCTGACTCCAGCACACAGCTGGAAGTGGAATGCAAACAAAAACAAAAACAAAGGAAAAGGGAATTTTATTCTAGAGGTTTGTCCTGAGTTTAGTGAATTTAGTGAAGAGAACAAAAAAACCCTGCAATATAGTTGTAACAACTATAGCTGTATGCTGGTGGTGGAAAACAAGAAATGGAAAGGAAAGAAGGGGGAAAGAGTAAAAAAGAAAGAAGTTTAGACTAGAACCAGTTGTTCAGTCACCAAGTATGGTTTATGGTCTTTTTTTAGCATTAAAATATAAAAATATAAAACCAGATATTAAAAAATATAATAATAATATGTATTTGTATGTATACGTATACATCTAGGTGATGGATATTTTAGATGGATAGACAGACAGATGGACAGACAGACAAAAATTGTATGAAGTTGTAGTCAAGAACACATACAATCTGCCAGATTAAAAGTGGACCTTTACTGTAAAAAAGTTTCAGCTAATGTCCCCAGAATTACAGTTGCAAGAGATTTCTGATTTTGCTGTGTGAATCTATCAGTGCTTTATGTGTATGTCTTGAGTATGTGGCTTATTTTCCAGACAGAAAACATTTCCCCAACTTGTTTTGGAAGGATGGGTGTCTGAAAAATCCTGGCTTTAACAAAGATGGGGAAAAGGATGTTGGACCATCTGTTTACACGTTGTTTGAGCTTATTTTGCACCTGCAAAAAGAACTCAGTTCCCACGCTTGCTCAAAAAAGAACTAGCCCATAAACAAATGACAGCCTTACAAGTGGAAGAGTTAAAAAATGACCTAATGTCTCACTATATCCTTAGGAAACCAACAAACATCAGCCCAACAACCAATGAATTGCAAGGATTTCAGATACCAGAGGAAATTCCTAACTGCATCTAAACCTCGTCAGTGTTAAACAGATATCAGGTCGATAGTTAGAAATCACTACTGTGTAATAGAGAGCATTTAATCTAGAAATTTATTAGTTTCATGAAACAAGTGTGGTCTGAGGAAAAGATGCAGTTAGGGATGATCACCCAGGGTGAAGAGATGAAGGTCACTGACCCAGGTAGAACTTTGTCCATTCACATTGGTGAAGGGTCTGATCTAGTTTTACTTGGTCAGAACCCCAGTACTCACTTCACACAGAGCTTGTTCAGTCATTTTGTCATTCACAGGAGCAAACAGTGGGTGAAGGGACAGTATTTGTGAGGTGCCTGAATTATAGTGAGAGGCTGATATAGTTATAGGGGATCTGAGTTCTCCATAAAGCCAGCACAACCTGCTAAGATTCATTTATGAATGGCCATTCGTCGTGTATGAAAGAGAAATATTTGAAGACTGTCAATGTTGTGTTCACATGCCCATGCAGACAGGGAGATGTATGGCTTTTAGGCTTTACTTCAACTGCAGGAACTCTTAAATAATACTGACCTTCCTCAATTCACTTGTGTGGCAACACAATTCAGGCCTTAGAAGAAAAAACTGAGAGAAAACCCCCACTCTAGACTATTTCTGAATTAATTAGAATATTAAGTAATGACGGCATTTAGCAACTTAAATGACAAATATTCCAGGACTCCCTCCCTGAAGCATCTGATGTGTACATCTATCCTTAATACCATTTCATTGTTTCAGCCTCCAAGAAAAACAGGATGCAATATGCCTTCTGTCTATGATAAAGTTTCCTAATACAGTGCAGTAATGCAATTTGTTTTCATACAGCATCCTGCATATAAAATATTACATAACCCTTTATGAGAAGATAATGCATTACAGACTCAGGCGCATTACTGTTGTGCAGGAAGAAATTGAAGGATAATGCTGTGGAAAAGGATGGAGGAAATAGGAGCTGAGGTACAAAAGTAGTTAAGAAAGAAAGTTGTAAACATGTATCCCCTTATTATGAGCCTGAGTAGCTTTAGCAGAGGACAGGTCAGTGACGTTGCAGATGCAGCGTAACAAAAAGTGTCATACACACATAGGAAGGGATGGTTATATTTTGTGGATTTATGCTATAGATGGATAAGCAGGATGACAAGGTGAGTCACAGAAGTGTCCTGTGAATTCCCTGAGATCAAATGAGGAGCTTGTGTTTCAAGTGAAGAATGAATATGAATGTCAAAAGTTCCAGATGGCACATTGTCCAAAAATGTAATGATGGACCAAAACTGCAGACCCAAACATCTCCCAAACATCTTATGTAATCTGAGGAGACCTACCCCATATTCAGATTGTTGCAGCTTGGAGCCACCTCTGAGAGCTGCAATGCAAAATCTTGAAGCAGATGGAAAAAAAAAAGGCTTTTGTGCAAATTCAAGGCTAAAATAGGGATATTTCAGATTTGAGAAACAAAATTACTCACAAGAGCATTTGCTTATTATTTGGACCGCTGGAGTGAGAGTTATTCCTGATTCCTTTGCAGGAAATATGAATGAGCCAAAGCTGTGGCTGTGGCTAATCTGAAAGTAGACAGGTGGGGAGGGGGGCAGAGTGAGGTGAAGTAAGTCTTTGGGGGATTGTAAGGAAAGGAGAGAAAATATGCAGTGGCTCCAAATGAGGGGAAGGATATTTAGTGTTGACACCTCTGACCAAACCTGTGGCAATTGGTACTTATAAAGCATAATTCACAGAATCACAGAATCGTAGGGGTTGGAAGGGACCTCGAGAGATCATTGGGTCCAACCCTCCTGCCAAAGCAGGCTCCCTATCTCATATTACGTGGTACTTATAAAGCATAATTGTAAAACCTCAAAATCCCACTATTTCAGCTTAAGAGACAAGAAACAGAAATTCTCACAAACCTTGCCCAGAGGGCTCAATACCACTTTGGGACCTGCAAATGTGTAAATAACTTATAGACGAAATGGAGTTCCTAGGGTATTTGGACTCTCCATTGATAGTGTTGTCCTTCCCACCATTCATACTTCAACTTTAGGAGAGAAAGTTTTAGCGAGATAAAGGATGGGGAAAATACAGGACTGTGTACAGCTACAGTGTGATTGGCTTCACTACCATATGGATACACAAGCCACTGAACATATGTATACCAACAGGGGAGGGAAGGGGATCTTTGAAACACTGTTTTCCTCCTGCAAATCCATCCCTTCAGTGTGGAATTTTTTTTCAGGAGCTCAAGGTCTTCTGGAAACTGGATAATTTAAACCTGGGTTTCTGCCATGGCTTCCTGTGTCACCTTGGACAATATATCTAGGTGTGCTCAAGAGGATTGAAACAGGCAAACAGGAGCTCCTCCGCCTGTGCTCTGAGCCTGTGGACGTGAGCCAGCTCCCATCTGGGACCCATATGCCCAAATGTCCCCATACTGAAAGACATCCTCTGCTTCAGGAGTCTCCAGATATTGTTGTGTCTTGATCACTCCTCCAGCAGAAGTCACTGCCCCAGTAGTAGGCTGGATAGGCACAGATCCATACCTGTGTCTTGGCCACTCCAGCTCAGATTTCCATATCTAAGTATAAGCTTAGCTTCAGTGAGGTTTAAGCTAAGATGCTGAACTGTGAAATGGACTAGCTGATGCAGGAGCACATCTGCTGAGCCAGATGTAGGGGCAGTAATCTCTGGTAGAAGTGTAATGCAGACAGCTGGTGGCAGTAAAGTTTGAAGAGGCCACAACTAGATTCACCCAAGAAAGACTGTCAAAATCCTAATTAGCTCACTCACAGTGAACTAATACAGCAATAAGGCTTCTGCACCACAGCTGATTCTGGCTGCACCCATCTGTGTAAACATGCTATAAATCTCTCTCTGATTTTTCCGCCATCTGTGAAATGGGAGCGTATCACGTTTTTTTGAATATTTTCTCTCTCTACAATTTTAGCTCTCCAGAATTGGGCTCTCACTTATTGTAGCCTTGCTCATTACTATAACAGTGGGAGAGATACTTAATAGCTGTCATAGCTGGGCATTCTCATTGAATTCAAAGGCAAAACTGACATTGACTTTAATGGGAAGCAGAAAGGGCATTCAGAAAACCATGAATTACTCGGTTTATTAGAACTATGTGAATTGTTAATATGATAATGATTCAAAGGGCTGTAAGACTGGGACACTTTTCAAAGGTGCAGATTTACCCAAGTCTAATCTCTGGATGTTTACAGATGTCTTATGTGCTTATGAAAATCCAAGCAGTTCTTGTGCTCTTAGATAGAAGCATATATAGCACAGCTCACACTTTAAAGGAAGCATAGCTTGCAGAGCCTTATGAACATTAACCCTCAACCCTTTCCTCGTGATCCCTCCCACTTTTTTTTTCCCCTCTCTCTATCTTCAGAAGTCAAAGATAAGTAGTCAAAAAGGATAAAAGCATGGACTGAAAGCTGAAAAAGAACATCAGAGTTGTGCTGGCTTTCTGCACAGTTGCTGCTGTTTGAGGTAGGGTTAGGGCAAGGTTTGGGGGCGAGGAAAAGAGAAATCACAGGGCTGCAGCTGGAGAGGAGAAGACGAAGCAAAGGCTGGAGAGCAAAGCGAATGTGCTACAAAATTTTTTTGTGTGGATACTGCCTGGAGGGGCCTGAGCATAGGGATTACTGTTAGGATGAGGCTTAAATTTGTCATTTAGAGAAAGATGGAGTCATGAGCTCCCATTGGGGTGGGAGTGATAAGTTGGCTGCCAAAGAGAAGTGATTCGACAATGGGACAACTTTTCTGTGAGGGCTTTTTTGGTCTCAGCAGTGGTTTTGGGGGCTTTTTTGAAGTTCAGTTTAAGGTTAGGTTTACTTTTAAGATTAAGACTGAGAGACGAAAAAAGAGCTTCGAGCTTCACTTGGAGTGGGATGGAAAAGAACCTGCCAAAAGAAAGTATAGGCTGTAAAGACTTGGCTGGGAGAATTTTCCAGTGTGGTCAATGACCACATGACCCCATCCTAGGCTCAGCTTACTTTTATATTTATTACTAGAGTTAAGGATGAAATAAAGAGCTTGTAGTTGCAGTTAGAATGAGGTTGAGAAGGGGTTTAAAAGTGTAGGAATACGCTGCCAAAAGAATCTGAGTGGGAAAAAAAATCATCTGGACACATATTTGAGGACCCAGTCTAATGTTCAGCATCCCCTTGGGGTTAATGGTCGTGCAACAATTTGTGTGGGGCAGAGTGAACTGGGACTGGAAAGGGATAGCCAAGATGAAGGGTAAGATGCAGAGAGAACTCTTCTGTGAGAATTTTTTTGGGTGAGCACTGGCTGGGAAGCTTTGTGAAAGTCTCAGCCTGTACTTAAGGTTAGAGTTAAGGCTGCTGCTAGATTTGAGACAAAAAGAGCTCTAGCTGGAGTGTGTCTTCAAAGTGACTGCCAAAGGAAAACATAGACTGTGAGGAGAAAGCTCATGCAAAAAATATCTAGTTAGATGCATTGTTAGGCTTAGGGTTAGGGCTGATGAAAAGAAAAAAGCCTGAAGCAGCAGTGTTAGGGGTACTAGACAGGAGATGGCAGGAGGAAGGATGAAGTATAGAGAGAACTTGGTGTGGCTGCCACCTTGGAGCCAAGTCCAAGGCTCTGGCCAAGGTCAGATGAGAGCTCCGGTTGCATGTGAGCTGAAAAAGGTTTGTCAGAGAGGATGTGGTGCAAAGAGAACTTGATTGAGAGAATTTTTCATCATGACACTCACTGGGGACCCTTGGTTTAGGCTCAGTCTCTAGTTGAAGTATGAATTAGGTTAGAGGAAGTCATCTATTATACCATGAATCATAGAACCATAGGATGGTTTCGGTTGGAAGATACCTTCAAGATCATCATGTCCAACTATCTATCCAGCCTTACTAGGTCCAATACTGGACCATGTCACTAAATACAACACCTACTCTTCTTTAAACACCTCCAGGAATGTTGACTCAACCACCTCCCTGAGCAGCCTCTTCCAATCCCTGACAAGCCTTTTGGTAAAGAAATTTTTCCTAATATCCAACCTAAACTTCCCCTGATGCAATAAGAATTCCCCAGAAGCAATAAGGTTTTTCCTTCTAATTTTGAGATAAATATTTTAATTGATCAAAAGTTATCTTCAAAAGTCAGGGAAATGTGGATTTATTGCTAGCATCATCAGCTCTTCTATACCATGGAATGTTATCCTCTCTCCCACAAGTTCAAGTAAATTACCAATCTATTTTACACAGAATTAACCTCAGGAAAAAAACCCAAAACGCCTAAGGTTGTGTTTTTCTCTCTTTTTTGGCAAGCGTTAATACTATAAAGCAGAAAGTGGAAAAATCTTTTATAGGTTCTTATGTCAATTAGTGAAAAAAAAAAGGTTTGGACAATTTTTTATGACTCTCATGTAGTAAAGAAAAACCAGCAATCTCTGGTCTGATTCAGCAAAGGGGAAAGCCCTGAAACAAAATTCTGCCATTTATGGAGTAGTTTAAAGTTAATTTTATATACTTGTTAAAGGTCTGTTTAGAGATGAGAGATAGGAAATCTAAAAATAATCCACTCCACTGTAATGCAGATTAATCAAAGAAATCTAGGCTTGCTTACATTCATCACTCAGCCTTTTTTTTTTTTATCCTCACAAAGCATCTGAGGACCAAAAAATCATACTCTTAACACCCTGTGACGTAGATCGGCATTTCATCCCTTTTATGAAAGAAAACTGAGGCTAGGAGGAAGCCAAGGTACATGTGGTTAAAAGACTTCAAAGCACATGCTTCCAAACCAGTTTCTAATTTCAAACCTTTCTTAGATGTGGCTTGGTGCTTTCTGTTACTCATTTCAATGCGCAGTTTTAGAGTTTTCCTTTCTGGAAGATTAGACAGACACCTTAATAACAGCTTAGTGGTATTAGGCAACATTAATATATGAAGGGCAGTGGGCAGTACCAGGTTGGTGTGTGCTCAGTGCGGGTATGGAGCAGTTTGGTGATGGAAACATGAATAATCCTTAGTATTGCTGTTGCGGGGCCATTTTCACAAAACAGGTTTAGATTCCAACATCGCTGGAGGGCATATAGATGTTTCTGACAGAGGGGTGATCTCTCTTTAATCAACCTTTCTACACTGGCAGGATACTCTGCCTGACATGGATAGCTGTTCCTTATTTCATGGTTATACATTTCCCTACTCTGAATACAGCCTTGAGTTCATGCTCTGGTTCTGCTCTCTTCAGCACATGTAGGGAAAAACACCTATAAGGCGACTGGGCTGGTGCACTGCAATGTGCATAAGGTTTTGCTGTTGCATGGCCGTGCAAGTGTCCTGGGATGACAAGTCACCTTCTTGGAGAGGTCCTGATGGATGTTGTGTGCCTCAGAAGCCATGACTGGTTTACAATATATAGGTAAGGTGGGACTGTCTCAGAAAAGCTGTGCTGAGCATAAGGTCAGAAAGGCTTTCTGCACTAAATGTTGTTGGCTTTTCAGGATCCTGGGCCACCTGCCTGAATGTGTAATGGTTCTGCAACAGCATGGAGCGCAGTCACTTGGGCTGTCCTAACACTCCCCAGTCTTACTTACTCCAGAATGTTGCTGCAATTATGAACACAAGCACTGACAACGATCCATTTTCACTCAGTACAGTCAAACATGAAAGCTGATCACCTAAACAATTCTGACCAGATAATGAGTTTTGTGTTGCAGTGCCTGCACCCTGGGCCAGAATGGAAGTTAGCGTGTCTATTATTTGGTTCTGCCAAATTTACTCTGAAATATTTATTTACATTTGTACCATTTATACATTATTTTACTTGTATAACCAGCTGTTTTACAGTCAAGGACCTCATCACAAGGAGGTATAAATCCATGCTGCTGGCCCCTGGGAAAATTGGTAAATTAAACTATGTGTGCATAGACTTTAAAAAGCTGAAATCTGTTACACCTTCCCTTCCCACTGATAAATGACAACGGGTTTTACTTGCTGAATGCTTACTTATGAAATGCCACTGTTTATTAATACTTCCCTGTATAAATATTAACATAGCAAACCTATAGGAAAAATACGTGAAGGGTCATCTTTAAATTGTGAAAAGTCAGGCTATTCAGCACAAATGTCCATGCTTCGTTCTGTCTGGAGACTCTAACAGCCTCATCACCATAGTATCTGGAAGGTGCACACAAGTGTGACTTGATTAACATCTGTCATGTGTAGGTCTTTCTATTCCTTCCGCAATCCCTGGGGAAAACTGTGCAAGGATTTTTTAAAATATACGGTACATACACTGTGCAGTGTGTTTACATTAACAAACCAAGGTCAAAGGTATGTACTTTACTTCCATCTTTCACTGACCTCATTTTAAAAGATATGCATGCAGAAAGCAGTGTTATCTGTGCCATATATATATATATATATATGCTCAGATACTCTGGCATATTTCTTTAATTGATGCTATTAAAGATGTGAACAGAGACTGAATAGAAAGTGGCTGAAATGTCTTATTTCTTAACATGCTGAATATGGCTGCTATCTTCTCATTTCATCTCCTTTTCATGGTACTTAAAAGAATAGTAAAGACTTCTGTGGAAGGAAATAAACGTTTCCATAGTATATGGGTCATTGGTATAATAATAAATGTAATGGTTCCCACACAGCCATTATAGGCTGTTGTGTCAATGCATATTATTAGGCACCTTTTGTCTGTGAGTTATTGACATGATAGATTGAAACAGCTCTTCTGAACATTTCCTCACATAAAGCAAAACCAGCAAAATTGCCTCAGGTCTCCTTTAGAGGAGGCACTAAACCTAGGATTCTCCTGTCCCTTTCAGTTTGGTGTGAAATTGAAGATTTGATAACAATTTCGAAATGTATTCAAGGATGACCCTGTCACCCCAAACAGTGTTTTTCCCTTTGCTGTGTCTCTCCTTGCCCCACAGAAGGGACCAAACCTTTGCTGTTGGAGCAAGGCTGTCCTTGGCTGTTTCCATGACTACTCCCTCAGCGAAGGGAAAGATGCGGGGACAGATGCCAGGATTTAAGGAAATGAATATGCTCCCACCTTCATTCACTCTCTGCTGAAGTGTTGCCGCCTGGCATGAAGGACACCCCCAAGCTCACAGAGCAAAAGCAGCTACAAAATGAGCTCCCTCCAATTCACCAGCTACAGGCACACCGGGATCTTCACAAAGAGCTTTATGTACTTCCTATTCCTAATTTAATAATAATAATTAGAAAAGCTGTTCTTATTCAGGCAGGGGTTATTTGTTTTTCATTCTTACTATTCATCAGGGAAACAATTTAGCATTGAAGAAAAAATCAACATTTGCAGAAAATCTCAATGAGGATCCACAGCACAGGTTCTACAACCCTGAGGACTTTGTAGTCCTAGTAGTTTGTAAGAGCTTTGTGATCAAGACAATGTAACCACCACTCATGACCTTCAAATGTCTCAGTGCAGAGGGTACACATCTGCACACCAGCAGCTGCCACTGTCCCTATAATCCTGCCAAGGAGAGGAGTCACAGTAAAAGAATCACCCTAGGGCTGTGCTGTCACTTACAACTCAGTACAGGTCTCCCCAGTCCTCCATATTCTCTGTCCTCCTTGATTTGCTAAGAGCTCAGAAGGCCAACAGTGCCCTGGGCTGTATCAAGAACAGCGTGGATAGCAGGTCAAGGGTAGGGACTCTGACCCTCTACTCTGTTCTTGCCAGACGCCACCTGGAGTACTGTGTTCAGCTCTGGGGTGCCCAGTAGGGAAAAGACATAGAGTTGTTGGAGATAGTCCAAAGGAGGGCCATGAAGATGATCAAGGGGCTGGAGCACCTGTCCTATGAAGACAGGCTGTGAGAATTGGGCTTGTTCAGTCTGGAGAAGAGAAGGCTCCATCGTGACCTAGTTGTGGCATTCCAATACTTTAAGGGTAGTGATAGGATAAGGGGCAATGGCTTTAAGCTGAAAGAGGACAAATTTAGGTGAGATGCTAGGAAGAAATTCTTTACTATGAGGGTGGTGAGGCCCTGACACAGGTTTCCCAGAGAAGCTGTGGAAGCCCTATCCCTGGAGGCATTTCAGGCCAGGTTGGATGGGGCTTTGGTCTAGTGAGGGTGTCCCTACCCTCTGTCCTCATACTCTGCTAATGCATTTTGGCCTTTTGATGTGTATTCTCTTCGTGCCCTTTGTTTTCTGAGATAAATAAGCCAAACAGGAATGCAGTATTCAAAATGTTGGTATCACTGATTTGTATAAGGACATATTTTCCTTATTATGTTCTTTTTCTTTTCTCAGTCTTGCACTTTCCCATTTTCAATATGGAATGAGCAGACATCTTCATTTAGCTGTTTGGGGAGCCTGAATTCTTCTTCCTGAAAGGGCATGACTAATTCAGATCTGTCACTAAGCCCAAGTCGCTAAACATACCTCTCTCACAGTGCATTACTATTTACCTTGCCCTTGCCTAGAATTTGATTTTTCTCTAACAGAAATGGAAAGCCAATCTTTCAATTTCCAAAAGAGGAACTGGGGAAACAGTGGTCAAAAGATGAGGGTTACAACACACTCACTGTCTACCATGAAAATCCTATGTGTAAACCACTCAGAAGGGGAAGGATGAGGGGAGGGGAAAGCACTGGCTATTGATAAAATAGAGAGTGAGTTCAATGGAACAGACACCCTCCCACTTGCCCTGTCTTATACACTCTTTGGGTCGCTATCAGCTTTTTTCTTCCACAGGCGTCATCAGTGGTAACATTCCTGACAACATTCAACAGCCTGCACTTTCACACTCCTTTCCTCCCTTTCACTATAAAAAGCTCCCTGTAAATTTATGCAAAGACTTTATCATGCACTGAGTTTTAAAACTGAAAGGAATCTCCCTGCAGGTCATCCATGCCAAGCTCCTTTCAGCTTTGGCATATTACACACTGCCTCTCGTAAGCTGCTCAAGCTCCATATTGTTACTAATGTGCACTTTTGCTCCCGTGACTCTTATCAGAGAGACGGTGTTGCAGTTTCACACCTCTGAACAGGTAAGAAATCTTCCCACTGCCTGTCCATGTTTGGTCTCAGCCTGGTGATATGCAGATCTTTGCACCTGGTTGCCATTCAATTTCCCTGCTGACATGAAGGGACAAGATGCTTGGGCGTGTTTAAGGATCTGATGTGCTCTGAGCAATGCTTGTGGTCCATGTGCTGTGCTGGCCAGACACTTCCATGCCAGTTTAACACGAGGTCTTTCTAATACCTTGATGTAGGTCGCTCCATCAAGGGGTCATCAGTAAATCAGTAGAAGAGCTAGAAACTGATATTTCCGAGCCATGGTGCAACACTTTGCCCGGTTGTACCTATCTATAAAAGGCTTACATAGCAAGACATAGTCTTGACCTCTAGGAATAAGTATGAAATAAATAATAGTAATTTGATGCTCTAAATTTCAAGGAGTGCAGTACTTAGGGTGTGTAATGCAGTGCTGTGGTGTATATTACCACAGTGCTGTCAGGGCACTGTGGATATTTCACGCTTGAAATTTTCCAGGCTCCTTGTGCTCCCTGGGCAGCACAGAAATGAAAAGATGGAGTCTGTGGCACCATATATACTTGTTCTTTTTGCTACACGAGCATCTGTGATTTTTCTATGTCTTTTCCCAGGCAGAGACAGGTGGAGGTGAGAGACGGATTGAAATCAGAGTTCCCTAACATTTAAAAAGGTCAGAGGGGAAGAGAAGGAAGGATAAAATAAGGAGAGGAAATAAGAATAATTAATGCCTAATGCTGTTCCCTTTCCAAAGACTGGGCAGCAAGGGCAGCTCTGACGGCTGTAACATTTCCATTTCCTCCTGCTCTAAGTAGTGCCACTGGGGCAAGTGAAGGACAGCAGTGGTCCTGGAAACACTGCGGCATGTAAATTCGGTTAGCATGACTGCAAGAAAAAACAGCAGTGAGCTACAAGGGCAACGAGTGAGATGTCACAGGCAGCCAGCATAGACACAAAGAGGCAGCAGATTTTTGAGCCTGATATTTTTGAGCTGGCATTTCCAGTCACATTTCTCTTATGCATAAAGCGGTAGGATGTGCTGAGAAGCAAAAAACTGCAAGAAGGAAGCAGAAAGTAACCTGCCAAATGTGCAAGGACTGAAAAGCAAAGTTGCAGGCTCCTGCCACCACCTTTACAGCTGCTAAACACTGTTTTAGGTCTGTCATTGTCATGGCCCTCTCCTTTACCCCACTCACCAGCTCTCCAACTCAAGAGAAACAAAACGTTGCTTTAGGCAGGGGTGTAACCTTAGAGGGAGAATGAAAGAAGCAGAAGTGGATTGACCTACTATGACTTTCTCACACATGCTTGTGTCCAGCATAACTCTCAGTTTCCTTTACAGGCAGTGGATAAAACAGACCCCCAAGACAGGGCAGGGCAAGTAAACACCCCAATACAGAAACTAATTTCTCTCCAATAAAAATGAAAGTCTGTAATGCATATCTCAGTCTTCCGTGTCAAATCTTTTTAACACCTAAGGTTGAGGAGCCTGACCCCATAAACAAAAAATACAGAAGCCATCCACTCTTGCATTGCCACAGCTGAAACATGGTTCTTTTGCCATGTTCTCAATCCTGCTCACAATAAAGGGTAACTTGTGAGAGGAGTATGATAGCAAAGAAAACAAGTGAGAAAGTAATATATCAGACCAGCAGAACATTATCGCTGAAGTAACCACAGGGTATAAGCAATTCTGGAGGAGAAAGCCAAGGTGGGATTCATATGTGCATCATGTGCTTTGCAGGAAGAAGAAAACAGATAGAGAGAGAGAGAGAAAGAGAGAGAGAGAGAGAAAGCAAAACAGTGAGGGAAAGAAAAAGAAGAAAGGAAAGGAGGAAAGGAAGGGAGGAAGGGAGGAAAGGAGGAAAGGAGGAAAGGAGGAAGGAAAAGAAGAAGGAAGAAAGAAAGAAAGAAAGAAAGAAAGAAAGAAAGAAAGAAAGAAAGAAAGAAAGAAAGAAAGAAAGAAAGAAAGAAAGAAAGAAAGAAAGAAAGAAAGAAAGAAAGAAAGAAAGAGAAAAAGAAAAAGAAAGAAAGAAAGAAAGAGAGAAAGAAAGAATGAAAGGAAAGAAAGGCTAAATATTTCTTAGAACCATTACTGATTATGAAATCAAATTTATTTAATGGACTCAAACAGCATTAAAAAGGATTCCAATCTCTGCAACAATCACCTTCTTAAAAAAAAATCTTGTCCTTGGATCTCTTTTACAAAAAAAAATTTCAGAGTCTTCTGTGAACCCTTTTGAGAAATTTCTTGTAATGACTGAGGAAAAGAATATAAACATATGGTCTATATGCTCATAATCTCAAGAAAGTAGTAGTAGAAACATCTCAAACAAAAGTGTACCTGTTTTGCTTCCTTAAAGTAAAACACTGAAGGAGTTGAACAATGGCAAAGAACAATGATACCCTAACTCTCCAGTTCCCACTGTAACAGCTGAAACTCCATGAATTGGTCCATCAATCACCACAGAGCAGACAGTAGTGTCTGAATGAAAACATCCGTCAGCCACACAACACAAGCAAAGGGCACAAACCCAAACCAAGCATAGAAGCAGATCAAGAAGCAAAACAGAACTTGGCTTTATGATTGCATGTCAGCCCTCTAAAACTTCCAATTTAGGAGATTTTTTTTTTTTAAATAAAAAATCAGGAAACTGGAAATTCCACATCTGATGCAACATCCTTCAGTGTTACAATGCAGCTCAAGAACCTAATGTGTAGATACTCAGTAATGAAAAAACGTGTGGATCGCTTAGAACCAAATAGGGGAAATGACTGATTTCCTCTCCCCTTCCTCCAAGCTATGCAGTGTACAGGAATGTAGCGTCCTGCTTTCGGACTGAAATTTCCAGAAATTCTGCAGTGATTCCTGGTGATTTCCCCATGATTTGAAGACTACCCATCCAGAAGTTACCTGTAGTACAGCAATACTTCACACCAGCGTCCAACTTGTTTCTGTTTTATTTAGCTTTAGAGCGTAGCAGGGGAAACACAAAACAACAATGTCAAAACCAAAAGAAAACAACAAACAAACAAACAACTCCCCCCCAAAAAAAACCTCAAACCAACCCCCCAAAAGCTAAAGCCCCTTTTACTTCACGTATGATCTCTCCAGAGCTTGAATAACTCTGCTGTGGGGAGCCATGGCTGGAAGGGAGCTTCCAGTAGGCACACATTGAATAGGAACAAGCATCTGTAGGGCAGTTCTTCAGGTGACTGTGAGCTGCCAGTGCTCATAAGGATGCTCTGTCACCAAGGATTCAAAGAGAGGAAAAGGAATCACATGTGATCTGCTGAAAGATCACCAAGGAAGATGCAGGTTTGTAGGGGTCTGAGTAGTACTCAGAGAGCAGGAGACTTACTTAACGGATTTCCCTGCATTGTAGGGTTAGCAAGGTGGGCTTTCTACTGAGGGATTGATGCTACCCAAATTGAGCTTAGACTGCTTAGAATTAATGTTAATATATTTAAAAGGAGGGGATAAACAGGTCTGAGGATTATAGACCCTTGTCTTCCATGTGGAGGGTCTGCTGAGAGGATATATCGAATGGGTGGGATAGCAAAGTAAAAAGCAGATTATCCCCCATTGTGAGACTTGCTTGGAATCAGGATATGTGTGGTGCACTAAAGGGTTTAGGGATTTTAAGAACTAATGTCTCTGGCCTGATATAAAACTAGCTCAAATTAGATAACGACTGCTTACCTTAACATAAAATAAAGATAGGCCATAGAAATAATAGAACTTTATGTTTATTCTTCTAAACAGCTGCATTAAGGCTGATGTAGGAAATACTGATTCCTTTCTTGTTAAAACTGACAAGCTGTAAATTTTTCATTTTAGTTCTAATCACGTGCACAAGTATTCTAAGAAGTAAATCTCAACAGCTTCTTATCACAAAGTTGCTCTGGCTTAGTAGGAGCAAATGAAGGAGAGTTATCAGTTTTCTTTTCAGGGCCACGGATCCTTCTGCAAATCCTCAAATATGTTGGTTCCCTTATCCATAAAGTAGCTTACTCACATCTACACTTGGAAGCCATGCCCTTTGACTGCATGCCCACCGGACACGACACTTAACAGATCTTATTGGGTAATGAAACAATTGCATCATGCATATTCTATAGTGTCATTACATGCAATGTTGTCAAATATTAACTTGTCGAATGCCCCACAAAACATAGCTTCATAGATGTCTTTCAAGGACACTTGCCACTACAACTTCCTTATTATCTACTTTAGAACACAACTCATTAATTCATTACAAGGTTAACTACTCTTGTTGCTTCATTAACTGAAACAACATTTCTTGTGTTTTAGTAGAAGATTCAATTTAATAATTTAATACAATTAACTTCATTCATAATCTCAGACACAAATCCTTCTGTATCTGTTACCAAATCTAAAATATCTTCAGAAGGCTAATCAAAATTATTTTCTGTTGGTACAGTCTTTATTGCAAAAAGCTTTATTGTAAGCAACAAATATTTTGGTATAGTCAGTGTAGGGATAATACTTGACCTACAACAGTCTGTGGAGGAAAACATTAAAGGCAAAAGGGGATTAAAGAGATCTGGCTCTGCTTCATGTGGTCTTGCTGCTAAATTCGTCAGATGTTTTAGAGAGAGCCTACCCTTATTCCCCTGCAAGAAAATATTAAGGCAAGCCTTTCTCCTTTGTGTTTGTAATATGAGATACTAGTAGTATTCACTTTATAGACAATATAAACCTGAGGATACCTGAAATCAGCGAAGCTTCATGTGCAGCAAACAGAACTAATATCATACGAAGTTCTTGGTTTTCTGCCCAGAGTTCTTCAGGTATGTGGTAACCCTAGGAATCAACATCAGCAATAAAACTTCATGATGTAAAACTCATGGGAATATATCTATTGCTGTAAACTGGCAAAGCTCCATTTAAATTGCTACAACAAGAGAAAATTTGACCCAGGGAGTAGGAGTAACATACAATAACCCTCTCCAAGGATTCCTAGAAAAAAGATTCCTATTAAAAGAATTCACAAAATAAAAAGCAAGGTTTCATTTCAGCCTTGGAAAAAAAGTCTGAAAAGTGAAAACCCTCTGGAAGTGAATGCTGTAGAGAACATATTTGATCTCTGTGGCCAAGGTGGACTTGACCTATACGTTTATGGCCTGAGAGGGGTAAATTTAAAGCTGAAGCAAGAAGAATGGCAATCACACTGCATTTCTGGGGGCTATTAGTACATCCCCCCGACAGCTTCCACCAGCACTGTGTCTGTGGGGACCTTGGAGCTGCTTAAATGTTCTTCCCACTCCTGTTCAAAGGAGTGCTTTTAAAAGTGCTCTTTAAGCGGGTAATTTATACTGTAAAGAGGGAGTCAAGGCCAAAAATGCATTCACAGAATAAGAACTTGAAGCAATAATGTTATCTGACCCCTTGGTTGCCACCATTAGATGCTGCTGTTTAATGCAGAGCGAGTGCTTTATTTTGGGCTGGTTTGGCATTCAGCAAAGAACACATACAATGGTTATTAACCCCGTGTTCTACACTTCCTCTGCAGTAAATATTTTTGCTAGATATTATATAATGGTAATGAAATATCATGGATGTAAATTTTTCTTGGGAGCTGACCTCTTACTCGATTAAACAAGTGGTGGAGGTTATTTGCATGTACTGTTCCAACATCATCTTCCTTTTCTAATTCCATGTGAAAGATTGTTTCCTCTCTTTCAGTGAAGGATATTAGGGAGAAGATAATTTAGATTCAAGGTCAGCAACTTTCAAAGTAAGTAGCTTGAGCTATTGCAAGTAATCCTATGACATGCAGGGGAATTGCCTAATATAAGTAAGATTGCAAAATCAGGTCATGCCTGAACTGACGATGTTGGGAAACATGAGGTATTTCCTTCCCTCAGATGACCTTGTGGGATGTTACATGCCCAACCTCAGCCAAGAATGCAGTGAGGAACTAGCATCAACTTTCAAAACTAGGATTGCACTTAATGGTACAGACTGTGGAAAATACCACTACTTGCAGGCAGGGTTAATTACTTTAAATAAGGGAACTGTCTAGTTACTGTGCATGCCAAACAACACGACATACCCACCTGTGAATTTTCCCACACCAGGAGAACCACAGTGGTTAAGGTAACTCTTTGCTGCACTGCATGAGAATGTAAAAATGAGTCATAAGGCAAAACTACAGAGAACTGCGATTAAAAAAACCTCAAAACACAGTATGTTCCACAAATAGTGATACATTAAATGCAACGCAAACTTTGTTAGAACCTAGGATAACCCTAGGGCTCTACTCTCAGTTTAGGTGAAATGCCTGGTCTATACTGAATATGCATCAACCCTTTGAGGTTTATAGTATCCAGCTTAATTAAAATGAAATTTTTTTTTGCAAGACAGTCCATCAGATGCTCTTCACACTGCTCGAAACTACAGAACTCAGGGTCAGAGTTGGATGCTTTGCACACACACAACATCCCAGGCCAGTTTGTATTCCTAATTTCTCAAATTCTAGCCTTTAAATGTAATTTGCCACTTAATCTCTGAAACCCGTGGGAATACGTTTATCTCTATCTATGCCCCATCTCACAGCTCCATGTTTTGTCATATCAGGTAGGAATTCTACAGTGACAGTTTCCAGCAAGGATAGCTGTTCTGTGAGCAGAGCCCGTGTACAGATTCCCACAGCTACCACCGAAGGAGCAGCAGCATAAGCTTGTCGCCATGATGCCTAGCCTGAACTACTTAGCTTTGTTTCTAGGGCTCAGTTAATTCTTGGTAGTACAATAGTGCATAAGAAGCTAGCTGAGAGACCTTTCACACAGCACAACAACCCGAATGCGAAAGCAGTGTTTGACAACACGCTTCCCAGCTCAGGTATGTCTCTTTCCTGAACTAGAAGGAGGTTCATCCTATGCTGCCAGAACCACATCATTTAGATTTACCTCCCAGATCTGAAGTCAGATTATTAATAAACCTACTGCATCTCTCAAATGGCAGAGAACTTGCAGCCTAATCGTAATGTCTCCTTGCAAATGGTCTAAAATGCTGAAGTGGTGAAAGCCTTATGCTTCTTTGTGTGTGTTTTGCAATGCCAGGGAATTGCGCTTTGCAACTAAATTGCAGCGATGCTATGTGCAAGCTGCCTGCGCACCCCGGAGCAAGGCAGCAAGCCTTGAAAGCAGCCTTGGATAAAGACGGTGACTACTAGTACCTTCTGCAGTATTGGCCCGAGGCTTGCATAGAGAACAGGCCCTCGCTTTGGTGAGATCAGTACTTCACCCTTTGTTATTTAGAATCCAGCCCAGCAGTTCCTTCATCATACAATTCCCATGGGTTCCCTGATTAGTCGTTGCATTAATTGGCCCCAATCCCTGTGCATTCAAAACTTCCTACATATTAAGACCAAGGCTTGCTGCTTTCTTGCTAAAGTCCTGATTTTTGCAACCTCTTTGCATGTGGCATTCCAACTGAATTTCATGCAGATTAACCTGCACTGCCTAGTTGTTCCCCAAGCCCTGCACAAAGCACAGCTAAATATAGAAAACACATAGCTACAGAGGAGATGGTCTTTTTTAAAAAAAAACCAACCCAATAAAAAATCACCACATGTCCACACTTTCAGTGCTGGGTCAGAAAGTCCCTCACAGGTGCAAAACCCATGTGTCATAATAACGGTTTAGCTACTTACAATCCACATAGCAGGAGTGTTAGTCTAACATATTTTTTTACTGATGCAACTGAGACTGTAAACTTGATTTTTCATCGAGGGGGCAGGGGGAGCAAAGAAGGGAAAAAAAAAAAAAAAAGAATGGCACTTCATTAAATTAATAGTGACTTGAATCAATAGTATCTCTTTGACTATAGAGGTTTTTGAATGAAGGTTCCACACTGTACTTCAGTTATATTCCATTAGAGAAGTTGAAGAGCATTTTAGATCTGATTTTTTTTAATATCACAGCCTATTGTTTCAAGACTACAGCTCCAAATTTGATGCCTTTTGAAAGAATAGCATGAAATTATCTTAAAATGAAATATGAGTGTAATTACAAAGTGCTAAGCACTCTCCTAATGCACTTGTTGAATATACTATGCCAGTAGCATAAAATATGTCACAACTGATAAAATTTAGAACATGCTTCAGTAATTCCACTTAACTCTTAAGAGCAGGATAGAAGAAAAGAGCTTCTGTGCAACTTTCGCGACACAGTTATAAATGTTTCATTGTTACTTTGGGAAGCTGGATTGATCTGAGTATTTTAATTTTCTTTGCATCAGCAATACTAGAGCAGGTAGGAAATTTAGTGAAGTTAAAAATAAATGGTAATATGCTCAGATAGTGTAAATCAGCAGCGAGATCAATACAATTATGTCACTTTACATCGGATTAAAATCTAAAGACATAGGTACTAAATCACTGCACCTCCCTGACCAATTACCTGCTCTGCCAGTGGACAGACAAGGTCACCGTTGCTTCAGCTGTGTGATGAACTATTTGACTCCCCTTTGGTTCCCTTTTGTTTTGCTCACTAATTTGAGAATAGAAGCAATACAATGATTTCCCTATAAAACCTCGTGAAGGAAAAAAAAAAAAGTAATCTAAGCTTGCTTTTGTTGATAGATGAGGGTAGTAGAGCAGCAAATGGCACAGCAGCTGAGCTGAGGGGTGAAAGGCTGGAGTTTTCCAGTCAGAAGCTGTTAATCAAGAGGAGCATTGCCAGGACTCCCCTGCAAGGCACCTGCAAGATCACCAGCTGGAAGAGAGAGCTGCTGGCGCTCCTCTCTGGCAGGTCTCTCTTGTGTCCATAGCATGACAGTCATGCTAGAGTTTTAAACCAGTGGGGTTTGAAATGAAGTCTAATGAACCACCTTGCCCTCATGGAGGACATCCTTTCTACACACTTTACAGCTGATGGGGCCATGTGCTCAAACTAGTGCCTGAATATGAGCACACCACAGAGCAAGAGAAAAAAATGCATTTATAAAATTAATCTGAGCAAAGCAGCATCCGGATTGGATTATAAACTATTTCATTTGGGTGCTCTCCAATGTTTTGGAGCAGAACATATTTACAAACAACATGTTTAACAATGAAATAAACTAAAGCATATATGGGTTCTCTAATATGACTATCAAATTCTTGACAACCTATAATTTTGTCTTTGATCACATCCAGGAAAAAAATGTACTGCCTACCCATTGTACAGACAGATAACCTGGGACATGACTAGAAGACAGAATCTATCTGAAAACTCTCAATTTTTTTTTTATAAATGAAAATGTAATCAATTGTTATCAGTACTTTGAACATCAAGGAAACTGCAGAATTATAGGAAGGTTTATGCTGGACCAGAACTCTGAAATTATCTACTTCAATATCCTACTGAAGGTGGGACTAACTTCAGAATTATATCAGGTAGCTCAAGGCATTTTCCAGAGGAGTTTTGGAAGTCTTCACAGGTGGTGACTCCCTGACTTCTGGGCCACCAGCTCCAGTGCTTAACCATTCACATTGTGATTACCCTATTTCCATTATATTAATGAGAACTTACATTCTCATTCCAAAGTCAGGGAGTCTCTCTGAAGTGGAATCTAAAGCCAAAAATCTCCACTCAAGTCTTTTGAAGCACAGTGTTGGCCCTTAAGCTTCACCCACTTATTCCACTATTAGTGTCTAAATTTTATTTGTCAAAATAATCTCTTTCAGAAAAAGATCCAGTCTTTATCTGCAGACATCAAAGTTTCCCCTGCTTCCCTTAGCAAACCATTCCAACAGCTAATCATCCTCTTTCTTAAAATTGTGTCTTACATCCCATTTGAATGTGTCTGATTCCCTCTTCTAACTACTGGTCTCTCATTTCTCCCACCTCTAAATTAAAAGGACCTTTATTTTGCAGTATTTGCCCTGTGATCACATGACTTGGAGACATCTGCAATACAGGAGTGACTGCAACTGCCCTTTAACCATGTGAATATAAAAGGCTTGAGGAAAATGAGCTCTGGAAAAGATGTGGTGATTCTTTACTTCTGTCTTGTTCACCTGCAAGGTGTGAGAGAAATGATGAGGGGTTTTTAGGTGCTGTAATCAAGTTTCCTTTCAGTGTGGGTTTTGTTCAGCTAAACAGGCTATCTTCCTTGTGTTTCTCATGGTAAGACATCTATCTCTGCATCCTCTTGAATTTTTCAATTGCTATTTTAAATTTGGATGCCAGAACTGTACAGAATCAGTTTTACCACTCATCAAGGAAAAAGTGTCTCTCCTCCACCTCACTCCTGTTTATCAGTCAAGGATCATATAAGCCTCCTCTTTTTTCTTTCTGTATTTCCATTTTTGGGGTTTTGGGGTTTTTTTTTAGTCCATCATTCCATAGTCTATATAGAGCTTCTTGCAAACTATACACTTAAATCCTTTACAGAGGCATTGATTTCCACAGTATAGTCCTTGTTGTAAATATATCTTTACATCTTTATTCCTATAAAAAAGCACTTCATTTGTCATATTACAATGCATTATCTGTGAAAAGAAACTGCTGTTCATATTATTTACTATTCTTTCCAACATTGTCTTATTCACATATTTTTCAGCAGCAGCTTTATATTTACTCCCAGACCATCAATTGAAATGTTAAGCAGCACTGGACATAATACAGACATCTGTCAAACACGGCTAGGGCATTCAATTATGATTCCCCGTAGATGACTATTATTTGAGACCTGCCAGTTAATTAGTGGTTAACTCATTTAAAGCATGATTTATTTGAAATTAGAGTATCTTATGGAACTAAGTCAAAGTACATATCCATGGGCCAAAATTACCATTGAATATCAGGTAAGAACAATCATACTAAAGACTAATAATGATGAGCTTATAAATATGTATAGCCATATTATTATTATTTTGGAGCATTTCATTCTGGTTCTCTGAAAGGAATCAGTTCCCTGCTTCACTTCCAGATGATTGACAGTTCAAGGGTCACACATTGGCCTGTTTCTCTTCCTAAAGACGGAAATCTAATTTTAGTCTGAAAGAGACTTAAAAAATCCTAGAGCAAGAGGTCATCCAGCTTTATTAACTGCTCTTTGGGCTAAAATCTTTGATGGAGAACTATGAATTTGGCGGTGTAAAAAAAGATTCTTGTAAAATGTTGATGCCTACCCATATAGCATATTAGATCTTAAGAGCACCATGAGTCACATTAAAAAAAAAAAATTGCAGTTTTTATCAGAAAGTTCTTCAGGCAGCAGGAGGGAAGGGAGCGATCTTGAGCATTTGTTCTTGTAAGCACACAACATGTGGCACCAGAAATACTTCTTTTCTTTCCTTTCTTAAATACTGAAGGCAAGGAGAGGATTCTTAGAAATCATAAGTGATTAGGAAAACCTTCAAGTGTAAAAGTCAACAATAACCCTCACAGAAGCAAACCCATAATGGATGTATAGGCAGACACTACTGACATTTTACTGCTATAAGCAGATTTTGTATTTCTATTGTTACAGTGAAGAAACAAGCAATTAGTAATGGTAATTGTTACTCACAGTAACCAGAGTAGCAGACATGCACATAAGCAATACACAAAGCTTACTAGATGTATTGGAAGTATTACTGTTGGCTTCAGATAGATTAGGCTACTTCTGCATGATCTGTACAATTTCTTTGATCTCTACCTGTTTCATGGAAGTTCACAGTCTGACATCCCACAAAATCCAAGATGTTGAATTGCACCTGGGCTTCTGACCAGTTAGTTAACATCTTAATCTGGGTGTAGATTCTAAAACAAAGCTAAAATCTTTCCTGGGTATTTTTCCGTATTTTCAGAAGCCTGGCTGTTAAAGGATTCTCTAAATATAAGGGTGGTTTATATTAAAATCTTACTTTTTTCTGACTTCAGAAATAGAGATTTAGGGGTTAAACAAGCATTGACAAAATAACTCCGCAGCCCGATGAGATAAAATTCCAGACTCTCTTTCAATTAATATTTTCTTAATTTGTACAAAATGGAGCAATTCTGGTTGGATACTGAATTTCAGCACCGTTTCCAAATGCTCCTTGGAAAGCTACTGCTTTTCTGAATTGTGGAAAATGGTGCGATTTCTTGTCCCAAAATGTGTTTCAAAGATATATGAACATGGAACTCACACATACCAAGAAAGTATCACTCCTGCTGTTTGTTAGAAAAGATGAAGCTGACAGATGAAGCTAATTCCAAGAGTCATTTGTAGATGCAAATCTGAAATGGGAGAAGGTGCTTTCCTCTAACCCTGTATTCGTTTAACAGCCTTTGATGGCAGAGCAGAATGCTGAACATTTCTTCATCATTTCCTTCTGTTTGATACTTCACACATAGCACTGGCTTCTTTGAACCCCATTTTTAGGTGTCTTATTCTGCCCATAAATTATACAGAGAGCTTTGGTTTCACTAGAGGAGGCCACCTAAAAATGTTCTGATACTCTTTAGACTTTATCATTTTTCCACCTTCAGCCTATTTCATCTTAACAACAACTTTAAAAAGCTCATGGACTGAGATTCAAATGCAGTAGAAATTGATGCATCTGCTGAACTGCATCGGTTCATATTAGCTGAAAATAGAACTCCAGTCTGGAAGTGACAGTCCAGTATAGTATAATCAGATGCTGTAGGAAAACACAACACAGGGCTAATGGCCTTGTAAATACTGTGTGAATTAAGCCTATAAAATTAATAAAGTGTGTTTTGGAGTTGGTCTTCTTTTAATGAGAATTAGATTCTCAGCAGGTAGTTTAACTGTCATATTTAGAGATGTGCTGATTTAAATGCGGCAAAGACATAGCTGAGGTTATTTTAGAAATTATTCTCCTTTCTTAGATGTTGCATCTTGGGGCATAAATGGAAAACAGGAAGAATTTTCACTCAAAGGAAGAAAAATCAGTAGAGGTTGAAGAGGATTCTTCACTTATTTTGGAGAGGTTTTTACTGACCATCTTCATGTTTTCACATTTTTCTCAAGAAAAATAAAAAGGTATACTTTTATGATGCTTATGAAATAGTTTAGAAGCATGTTCTTTTACTCTTCTTGCTTAAATTTCAACCTTTAAAATTGACAATATGTTGCAAGTCCACTTCTGGGAGGAGAAAATGTGATTTCCTGAGGGTGAGTTTGTCAATGGCAGGGCCAGCTCAGCGAAAGCTGAGTCACTTTTATCAAACAAGTCTGGCATCAGGTTAAGGAAAAAGAACATGTAGAGACAGAAAGGTATGCAGCATATTTTTTTACTCACCCATACACTAATTACCCATTGTCTTAAATCCTGACTACAGTCAGCTGACTCATTTGACCCACCAATAATATATTGTGAAACTCATTTAAAATCTTCAGTAACCTGAATTCCTGAGCAGGAATTTTTTTTTTAAATCAATATTAATCTTCCTATTTATTTTAAATCTACTTTTCTTCTAACAATGTTACATAACATAACATGCAATGCATGTATGTACATTCAGGCAGATAGATAGTCCTCTATAACATTAACCCTCCAAGAATGAGATTTTTGAGAAAAAACAGTGTTAGGAGTCAGTATAAGGAAGGACCTGAGTATCTACAAAACTGTGTATTGAAGTTTAGGTGTCTGACCTCAGAGTGGTATCCAAACACTGGCTTATGAAAATATGTTGCCTGTATCATGTATAGGCAGACTTAAGATATTCTTCATAATCCAAGGGGAAGCGGTTAGAGACCTGCTACACCACTTAGACATACGTAAGTCCATGGGACCAGATGTGATCCACTCAAAGGAACTGAGGGACCTGGTGGAAGTGGTCACCAAGTAATTTTCTATCATTTTTCAGCAGTCTTGGCTAACTGGGGAAGTCTCAGTTGACTGGGGTTACTCAATGTGATGGCCATCTACAAAAAGGACCAGAAGGAGGATACAGGGAACTACAAGCCTTTTGGTCTGACCTCAGTGCCAGGGAAGGTTATGGAGCAGCTCATTTTAAGTGCCATCACACTTCATGTCGAGGACAAGCAGGTGATCAAGCCCAGTCAGCAGGGGTTTATGAAAGGCAGGTCCTGCTTGACCAACCTGATCTCCTTCTATGACAAGGTGACCTGCTTAGTGGATGAGGGAAAGGCTGTGGATCTTGTTTACCTGGTCTTTAGTAAAGCCTTTGACACTGTTTCCCACAGCATTCTCCTGGAGAAGCTGGCTGCTCATGTCTTGTACAGGTATACACTTTTCTGGGTAAAAAACTGTCTGGATGGCCAGACCCAAAGAGTTGTTGTAAATGGAGTTACATCCAGTTGATGGTGGGTCACAAGTGGTATTCCCCAGGGCTTAGTATTTGGGCCAGTTCTATTTAATATATTTGTCAATGATCTCAACAAGGGCCTCAAGTGCACCCTCAGTAAGTTTGCAGATGACACCAAGTTGGGCGGTAATATTGATCTGCTTGGGGGTAGGAAGGCTCTACTCAGGGATCTGGACAGGCTGGACCATTGGGCAGAGGCCAACCACGTAAGGTTCAACAAGGCTCAATACCAGGTCCTGCGCTTAGGTCACAACAACCCCATGCAACCCTACAGGCTTGGGGAAGAGTGGCTGGAAAGCTGCATGACAGAAAAGGACCTGGGGATGTTGATTGAAAGCTGGCTGAACATGAGCCAGCAGTGTCCAAGTGCCAACCACATCCTGGCTTGTATCACGAACAGTGTGGCCAGTAGGACTAAGGAAGTGATTGTCCCCCTGTGCTAGGCACTGGTGAGCCTGAACCTCCAGTAGGGTGTTCAGTTTTGGGCCCCTCAATGCAAGGACATTTTGGTGCTGGAATGTGTCCTGAGAAGGGCAATGAAGTTGGTGTATGGTCTAGAGCACAATTCTTATGAGGAGCAGCTGAGGGAACTGAGGTCGTTTAGTTTGGAGAAAAGGAGGCCAAAAAGGAGACCTTATGACTTTCTACAACTACCTGAAAGGATGTTGTACCCAGGTGGGTGTCAGTCTCTTCTCCCAAGAAACATGCCACAGGACAAGAGGAAATGGCCTCAAAGTGCACCAGGAGAGGTTTAGATTGGATATTAGGCAAAATTTCTTCATTGAAAGGGTTTTCAGGCACTGGAACAGACTGTCCAGGAAAGTAGTAGAGTCACTATTCCTGGAGGTTTTTAAAAGACATATAGATGTGGTGCTTAGGGACATGGTTTAGCAGAGGACTTGGAAGTTCTAGGTTAATGGCTGGACTTGATGATCTTAAAGGACTTTTCCAACCTAAGAATTCTATTATTCTTTGATATTGAAACCCAAACCGGTGTCGTCTTCAGCTGGTGGATGCTCAAAAGCAACTGGAGTGGCCCTGCTTCCAGTTCTGCCCTAACACCTTCCCAGGTAGATACTTGGCAGTGGGGGTGAGCCTGAGCCTCCGGGGCCGGTGGTCTGAGCATAGATCTCTTCAGTGTGGGAAGTGCACCTTCTGCTCCTCAAAGAAAGCCCAAATATGTGTTGGTAGACAGCTCAGTCTTTCTGTGTGTGAGATATGCTCTGAGGCTGCTGTAGTGATCGCACAGTGCAGAGGGTCTGGATGGACTAACATTTAGATCCCATATATTTTTCAACTCTTTGGCAGCTGCCTCTTCCCCAGAAAGCAACATAAGTCAGTTTCTTATATGTGTGGCCCAAGTCCAGTCTTTGAATTGATGAAGGTGGCAGATGTTACACAGAGAGACAGAATCACAGCCTACTGTCATGTCAGTTTTACATGGTTCTGACTCTGCTGACTTTGATGGAGACATCCCAAATCTAAACTGGCACAAGGGAAAGAGCCCATGACGTTTGTAAGGAGCTGATGTCCTTCAGGCACACGGTCGTATGCTCATCTGACATATTATTCACATATGTATTTTAATGGTTAGGTTTAATACTAAAGTTCTAGCTTTAGTTTAGAAAATAGATATCTTTCTAGCAGCTGCCAGTGACAAAATATTTTTGCTTGCCAGAAATACAGGTTTCTGTGTGCAGCTACTTTATATAACACTACAAAAGAAAAGAAATCTGCATCACTTCATTCATTTGCTTCCTTTAATAGTTAAGTGTGGATTATCACTATTGGATGCATTCTTAAAACATGGATTCTTCTTTTTTCTGCATCTCACAAACAAAAAAAGGATCCTTAGTCCAAATAGTCAAGGAATCTTTTAGTAAGTGAAACTGAAATTTGCTGTGAATATTTTCTGGAAACAGATTTCTTCAGGTTTTATATTAATAAAACATTTTTACACAAATCTTTCCCCCAAACTCCTGCTTTAAGGAGAGTCATGGTTCCTTGTACTACAGAAAGGCAAGGGGAAGGATTCTTTAATGTATTTACCAGATATTCCAAACCTACTAAGTTGAAGAAAAGGGTTTGTGACAAGAATGAACTTTCAAATCTAGATGTTCCTGCTGTTGCAGTTAGATTTTTTGCCACCTGCTTTTGCTGCACCAGCATTTCTTGAAAGCTGGACCAGATCCAGCACAGCAGGGCACTGGTGGGCTAATTTAATTCCCTTAGCAGGTCTGACTGTCTGACTTCCTTTGTTTCCAAGCCTTAACAACTAATACACACCTTTTATGCAATTCTTCCTTAAGCCGTGGCCTGTCATTAGGAATCCAGAGCAAAGAAGTTCGGGTTGACAAAATCACAGGGAAATGCTGATGCAATAGTGATGCAGATGATGATATACCATGCTACAGTAACTTTAATCTGGAAAAGCACCTATGTAACTGCCAGAGTGGGAATTGTCCACCTGGCATAGATGTGAAAGCAAACGGAGGTGAAGCTGGCAGTGGCAGCTATGAGGCAGTGGGTTCCCATGAGTCACCCCCAGTGCCACAGCCACCCGGACAGATCCTGAGCCTGCCCCATTTCCACAACATTCCTACATGGCAGAGAGGATAAGGAAGAACTTCCCCACATAGATAATAGAACTGATTGACTTTTTAAAATACAGTAATACATGGTTGACTAACTGATGTTGGGGGTGTCTGTGTCCTGCCCTCTGATTTTATTGGGGAAAAAAAATATTTTTCCAAAGTAAGAATTTGAGTCTTGTCTAATATTTTACTACTTTCACAGCTTGAAATCATAGACAAACTTCATTTCTGTTTGAAGAAGTGACTGACTGGGAAAGGTGAGAGATAGCAGAGCACAATCTTGAGAACAGATTTTTTCTACACTTCCTTTCTGATGAATTAAGAAAGGAGGAGGGAAAAAGAAAGATAACTAGAGAAAAAATATACATGAACCCTACATTTAAATCTTGAATATAAAACTGAATAATATAATGTGTAAAAATATTATTTTTCACGTTTTATGATCCCTCTCAGCTTCCCCTCCTTCCTCCAACACTCCCTCCCCCACGTCATCTTCATCTCTTTGTGTGTGTGTAATAATAGATATCCCAGAAAGGTACCATCTTTTTCCGTGTGTTTCTGAAGCTCTTCTAAGCTGCTGGTTTCAGTGGAAAACTATGCAGCTTTATGATATGATAGCTTTTAATATAATTCCCCTACATGATTCATATAATGATTGTGGCTACTTCCAGGCAAAAAACCCCTCATCCATTATGCCCTGAAGAATTGCCTGACAAACCCTACTGACACTAAACACACATGTCACTCTGTATCCCATATACTGTTTGACTCACTCAAATTTTGGACTGACTTCTGAGCAGTGATTCAGCAAAGTCCTGCCCAGCTTTCCATGCTGATAACATAGGAAAAAATGAGAAAGCAGCAACATTAGGCTCATTGTGTTCTCTCAATGCCAAGAAAAAGCCTCACTGTTTTCCTGCCGCAGTTTTGTTGACAATTCCTTGTTGTGTCCATAGTATCGGAATATGCTCATTATTCACAGGCATGATGACTGGTTTTAAACACACTTTCCTCAAAAGTGAATTAAGTGATAGTGAAATTTTCAGCACATGCAATTCTTTCCCAGGGTGCTGAGTCTATTGTTTTTATTCTTGAGAGGTTCCTGCAGACCGAAGCCAGAGGTGAATGTACACTGGTGATACACTCATGGAAAACAAGCCACGGGAAAATAGCATTTGATTTTCAGAAATATCATCCTGAAGAATGGTGCGATCCATGGAGCTTCATTCCCTTCCCAGGAGCTGAAGGCTCCATATTCAAACACCAGGGAGGGAGCCAGCATCCCTCACCACTGCCAAAACTGCACTTGCATAACTTCTCGGCATAAAAAAGATTTGCCCCTTTGAAACTGAAAAACCTCTGGTGGCCGTCTATTGTCTTAAACCCATCCACCTTGAAGATGATTACTTAATTATATCTCAAACTGGGCAGACTCGAATCTCATTTATGACATGATCCTTTTGGTGTGTAATAGTCTTAACAAGCCTTAATTTTCCACTCTGTCTTCCTGTCATAGTTACTTACCACTGCTAAGAATAATGAGATAAAAATGTTATGTGGAACAGCAGAAAGGAAAAAAAAGCCAGTTCAGAGCAATGCTCATGTGGACTTCCCATAGAGGAACACTAATGGCACTCCTTAGGCACTTTTAAGGACACATGCCCTTCTCTGGACTTTGGGTGAAGAAGGACCATGTTGTCAGATTTTAGGGTGTTTTTGCCTTAGTCACATTTTTCCAGACTTCGTCAGCCCAAAAGATATGGCTCATAACTTCTGGCCCAAGAAACTAAGGAAACTCCTGTTTTACTCTAGCAAAGTTGTTTGTTTTTTTTTCCCCCCATGCACTTGCAATGTGACCAGTTCACACCATTTTATAGTACAACCTTGAGTATCTATAGACTTTTAACTTTTTTACCTTCTTAACTTTTAGTCTTAAAATAGAAGTTTCTAACCTTTATTATAAAGAATATAATGAAAACATATTCTAAACACACCCAGCTGGATCCAAAATACAGATTTAAATTACCCCCCCCCAAAAGTGTCATATAACCATTGTTTTAATTTTCAGACTTTTAAGGCAATCTTGCACTTCATAATTATTTTTTTTAAGTCATGGTTGCTAACTTGCAGAAGCTTGGATCTATGATTTATTGGTTGTTATCATCGATAACTTCAATCTTGATGCGCTTAGGTTACGCATATTCCTACAAAGTGTTAAATTCAAAGGAACTTTCAGAGTTGGCTTTAATTTTTTGGCTTTAATGTATTTTTTTTTTGCATCTGTTTCAATAGCACAGACTGATTTTGTTTTCGGTTGGTTTCATCTTCACCTTAGTTTAAGGGTGATTATCGGTCCCACAGATGACTCTTGAAGGACACTGTTTTATTGGAATGTAGGAGCATATAGAAAATAAAAATCCTAGACAAGAAAATCTGTTTCCATTTATGTGCATGTGTGTGCATGCTTATGTATATAAATAGTAACAAAAAACCCATGAAGATTCTTGGCCCCTTATAATCTATCATTATGTTTGGGTTTGCTTTTTTGTTTTTTTTAGTGCCTTCATATTAAGAACTTTATTTTAGCTGTAAATCGTAAGCTCATACTTACATGTCCTGGGCTGAAAGGACAGCGTAAAGTGTATGGGGTGTCAGGGAGGTACTGCCTCTTCCTTTTCCGGTAAGGGATACCTAGGCAGGCACAAAGCTCTCATCAAATGCTGAAAAAAAAAAGCCTGTGCTACAGTATGAAGGCTTGTCTCTTAGCACCTTTGCCCTCATTTATGTTTTCAAGCACCAATGTTACAATATTCTAAAACATGACCCATCCTACCCACTTTAGTGTATCACCTTCACAGTCCTAGTGCAGCTTGGCTGCACAGCCCCAGGAGGACATCTCCTTTTGGGGCTCTGCATCCCTGGTCAGGGATGACCCCTGAGCTCTGTGGAGCTCAAAAAAAGTTCTATATGGGTTTTTGTGTTGCTGGGGAAAAAGGTGAGAGTCTGAAGGCTGTTTGCATGGAGCTCATTTCAGAATCGAGGCTTAAATTTGCTTTGCATTAAACTATCTGCACACAGAAATATTTGCCTGAGCACACTTTGGGTGCTACCCTTGGTGCCAAAAGGAGATGTATACCACTGCTCTTTATTATTTAATGAATCTTCTTCTCTCTCCTGGCCAAACACATTAGTCTTTTATGACCTCATCATTATGCCGACACTTAATGTCTAATGAAAAAGATATTTTTTTAATATTGAATTACACAGTTACATTTGTTTGGTGACCAGCGGTCTTAGCTTCTCAGGCAGATACTCAAACTGCAGTGCCTAACCTGTTTTGAAAAATGAAAGAATACACATTTCTTTTTCCATTTTTTTCTTTTCAAGTTGTCCATTATAGTTAAGATAAATAACGTCCTGCCACAGAACACAGAGACCAGAGTCTGTGTAAGGGCTGGAAACCCACTGCAGAAATCTTTAGTCAGCTGCTTTGTTGCATGTTACCACATAATTTTTACCTACAGGCACCCCAGCTGGTTTTGCTTCGTGAAGCATCGGTGGGCTGGAATTTAGGGATGGAAATTAGAAGGAGCTACAAAGGACTTCACAGGCACCGTATAAACACGGCATCCCTTTGTCTCTTTGCTGCCCTTTCTTTCGCTCATGGAGCAGGGTCCAGCCGGCAGCGCACATATAGCAGGAAGCACAGCACTATAGATTTCACCTATATAACAGTGCCTTGTTATACAGATCCACTGTGGCGTTCAATGCCTCTTTTCTCTGCTTGATTAAAGATAATAAGGGACAACTCACCAACAACCCTTTGAGGCAGGGTGGTTTCTGGAGATAACTAGGGGATGGATTTATATCATCTTATTTATATTTAGGATTTGATTAGGTTTTGCTTTATGATTCTAGATATATTTTTAGTTTAGCTTATTGAACATTAGAGCAACCTTCTCTCCAGTGACCAGTCTAATACCCCCAGAGCCCCAAAAGGAGCTGTTGGGACACTAAACAGCATCAATCCTTATGAATAATGCATCTATTTCCTACCGAGGCTCAAATCCTATTAATACTATAACATTATTACATCTCTTATTTACTCTTTTCTATCTGTGGGATTAAAGATTAATTCTTAACAATTTTTTTTCAAATTAAGAAGAAATCTCAGTAGGTCCAAAGTGTTTGACACAGAATACACCAAACTTATTGCCAGAAGGTAGCTGTCACAAAACAAAATTGCAGAAAGATAAGAAATATTGCGGTTGTGAGACAGGGATAGGCACTACCTAAAACTGCTCACTGAAATGCATTGAAACTCATGCTCTGTGCAGTGATTTCTCATCCTGGTGCCCAGAATGAGTCCGTCTGTAACAAGCAGATGGGTCTGAACGGAATTATGATAAGATATCAACAGTATTATCTGTCTGACCAGGAAAAGGAAAACTGCTGAGATCATCAGAAGAGTTTGCAAAACTACTTTCTCTCCCTTTGGATGTGGGCAATTCCAAATGTGCCGAGGTCTAATTAGGCAGAACCTGGATGGAAGAGCCTCTCTCCCTGTAGGTTCACCTCAGTAAGATCTTAGCCTCCTCTGCATGTCTGACTACTACTGCTAACACTTCTACTGCTGATGAATAACTAATTACAGCAAGGATCTATTAAAATCCAGTTGCCCTCAATGTCCTCTCCATAGTTAGCAAAAACAAATAAAGGAAAACCCAGAAGACGGAGTAACTTGCCTAGTGAAGCTTGGAAATGAACAATAGTCTTTGACTATATCTGCATGTTCAAAGATAAATCTTACAAATGAAATAGCATACAGTAAGGTGAAGTACATAAAATTCAGAAAAATGCAGCTGTGCATGCGTAACTAGATTTTTGATGTATTCAGTCTCAAATCCAAAAGGTAACATGTAACAGGAAAAATATATAACTGTATCCAGTGCAGGTCTGAATTATTACCAAGGCATTTGTTATGTTACAGAATTCAGCAAATACATTGCCCAGTCCTGTTAGATAACTTGCCTTTGTCCAGAACTGACCACACACTCTGCTTCCGAAGAGCACAGAGGCAATAAAAAGAAGATGGAGGTTTAGCAAGTGAGGCACTGAGGGACTAATATTCAGCAATGCTAATTCCAGCTAAATTTATATTGTATTGAAAGAAAGTGCTGTTAAAGAACAGCTTGGCTTACATCAAGACATGTGGTTACCAGATTACTTTCTATCTCCGCTCAAAAACATTTAGAGAATTTCTCATTAAAATTATTTAAAGTGAAACAAGTCAAATAAATCTACTTAAGCATGTTGTTGCATTGCCTCATTTGTGCTGAAAAAATGTTGGTTGTTTTTTACATTCTATTTTAACTGTAGATATGAGGCTTTATTCACCCATTAACAAAATACATCACCTCCCAATTGCTTTCTATACCTCCTTAAATGTTAAACATAAACACATATACCATCTGTTTCCTATCATGACACCAATCCAAAATGGCTGCACTAGACGCCTCCACATAATAGATCATCTTAAAACACCTTAGTGGTTTTGCTTTATGGAGTTATTTTTCCTGTGACAAATTATAAACGTATACTTCAAGAACATGACCGGTCTGTAGCCTCGACTGCAAGTTCAGAATAGTTTCTCTTTATTTTAACAAAGTGTGCTGGCTTGCATCTGATGCAGCACTTTTTCTTTTTTTTTTTTTTTAAAGACATAGGCCACCATGGTTGCTATGGTATCCTAAAAATCCAGTTAATTTCTTCAGTTAATAATTTCTCACCTAATAATTTGTGAAATATTCAGAGTGAAAACATAACAGCTCAATATAGTCACTGCTATAACTTACAAAATTATTATGTAGCTATTGTGTAACTGAAACTGCAGAACAAATTACAAGGTTAATCGTCAGTCTGCAATCAAAAAGAAATTTCAGAATAAAATCACATTTCTGTTAAAAAAAAAAAAATCAGCTTTGCGGTGCTTGCATTTGCAAGCTCCAGGTATTGAATGTTCATGGGAAACGGACAAAATAGAGTCATGAATGTCATTGAATAAAAATTTGGCTCTGAATGGATTTCAAATGTACCTCCTCCTCAGATTCAGCTCCACGAAAAAATGACTGTGTCTGGAGCAAGTTGAATTCAGTGAGGAATTTCTCCCTGACTTAAATGAGTTTTTGACCAAGGCCTCACAATATTAATGCGCGAACCTGCAAACCCTTATTTCCCAGGGTAGTTCCAATGAATCCTAGACTGATTAAACCTCTGTAGACCTATGAGCAAAAGCAATACTCTGTCTGCTCATTCTCTCTTATATGTAAGAGCTCAAATGGTTATGAGCCAGTATTGCTACAGATTTGATCAAAAATAAATGCCATATATCTAGGGACCATGAATAAGCAATGAAACAGCCAGTGTAGCAGTAAAAGAGCTAAAGGGGAAAAAAATAAAGCTACTGTTGCCTTGGACTGTATAATCTCAGCTGAGTTCTTGCCATGTCAGAGGCTTTATTTCAGAAGTGGCTGTTAACGCCTCTTGGCTACACAGTCCCGTGGGATGAAGCAAAATCAGGCAGATTTCCGTGGGGGTACGAGCAGCTCGGTAACCTCTTGTCACAGAAATAAAGAACTGGAGTATCGGTGGTGTTTCCTGCTCTATAAACTGGTGCTACCTGAGGAAGCAAAGATGGAACGGCTTGAAAAAGAAGAATTGCAGAGATTTCCTAGCTGAGCCATTTTGCCTCCAAGGACTTTTTGAAAAATGGAGGAGCAAAGGGGGAATACAGGTCCCTTTATGCTTTAAGAAGTGGAGGAAAAAACATTTCTACCTGCCCTCCCCCCAGTCTTGTGCACCTAGAGCTCCACTTACTATTCCAGTCTACCTAATTCCTCTCTCTAGACAAGGCTGAGAAAACCTCCAATGGATGAACCATGGAGTTCCATTCCTCTTATTAAAGGTTGTCTCTCCCTGTTCTATGAATATGTAAGATCACATACTCCTTTAGTGCTGCATAAAGAACACTCAGCTACTTTTTGAAACAATCACCATAGTGTTTTTCCTTCTTGTTTGTAATTTTGCTGCTGCTATTTGTGCGATTTACAGAGGTTGTTTTTATTCCTCAGAGCTCTCAGTGCAGTTCAAGAAAATAAAGAGGGAATGCTCAAGTTGTTGAGAAGAATGGAAGAGGTAAAAGTTGCACACAAAGGCAGAGGTACAACAAATGATTCCTAGGAAAGGATAAAATACAGTCTGTCTTGAATATGCTCTAAGACACACAATTCTAGATTCAGTTTGTGACACATCATAATATGGTTTAGAGGGGGACAGACAGTAAATTCTAAAGCTTCCCAATAAAGAAAATAGCAATCACTTGTATATTGTGAACCTCAAAGTCATGCTGTACTTATACACACAGTTGTTTCATCAGTCCTCATGGCCAAAGAGAAAGGTGTGAAAGGGCCAGTTGAATCTGGTGAGTGAAAAAATTGTTACAGGACTGATACCACAGCCAAGGGGTCAGCTACTTAGATCATGGGACTTGCTTCAAGAAACCTGGTCTGCTGGGGGCCAATGGGGTCTATCTGCCAAAGAAAGGAAAGAGAATCTTTGGTCATGGATTTGCCAAGTTGCTGAAGAGGGCTTTAAACTAAAGTTGCCAGGAGCTGGAAACCTCAATCCACCCCAGTCCTACCAGTTGGATGCCAGTGCCCGCAATACATGCTCAGAGATGGAAGAAGGATCATAGATCAACAGGAGAGCACCTGAAGTGCAGCACAAAGGAATTCTACCTGCTTCAGCCAGCCAGTCAGCTTCATCACTAGCCCAACTGCAATTCCCCTATGCAAATGCAGGTAGTGTGGGGAATGAACAAGAGGAGTTGGACATGTGCATGCACCTACAGGGCTTTGATCTCCCTGGCATCACAGGAACTTGGTGGGATGGCTTCTGTGACTGGATTGGTGGAATGGAAGGATACAGGCTCTTTAGGAGGGGTGGGCAGGGGAGACAAGGATGGGGGTGTTGCCATCTATGTCAATGACCAGATGGAGTGCCAGGAGCTCTGTGTGTAGATGGCTGAGGAACTGACCAAGACTTTATGGGTCAGGATTAAAGGGTATGTAGTAACCGGGGACATTATAGTGGGGGTCTGCTACAAGCAAGCCAACCAGAAAGACCAAAGAGATGAAGCTCTTCATAAACAGATAGGAGCAACCTCATGCTCACAAGCCCTGGTCCTCATGGGGGACTTCAATGAGCCCTATATCTATTGGAAGGACAACACTACAGGGCATAAGCAACACAAAAAGTTCCTGGGACACACTGATGATAACTTCTCCAAGTGACAGAAGAGCCAATGAGGAGAGCTGTCATGCTGGACCTTGTTCTCACCACCAAGGAAGAGCTGCTGAAGAATGTGAAGCTCAAGATCAGCTTTGGCTGCAGTGACCATGAATGAAATGGTGGAGTTCAAGATCTTCTGGGCAGCAAGGAAGGCCCACAGCAAGATCCCTACTCTAGACTTCAGAACGGCAGACTTTGGCTTCTTCATGGGTCTGTTTGGCAGAATACTACAGGGCAAAGCCCTGGAGAGAAGAGGAGCCTGAGAAAGCTGGCTAGTATCCAAAGATCAACTTCTCCAAGCTCAGGAGCAATGCATCCCAGCAAAGAGGAAGCCAGGTGAAAACACCAGGAGACCTGCATGGATGAACAGCGAGCTCCTGGGTGAACTCAAATGCAATAAGGAAACCTACAGAGGCTGCTCTCAAAGCAGCCAGGGGTCAGGTTAGGAAAGTGAAAGCCCTGATAGAATTAAATCTGGCCAGGGACATCAAGGGCAACCAGAAAAGCTTCTACAGGTACATCAGTGATAAAAGGAAGACTAGGGAAAATGTGGGCCCTTTCCAGAAGGAAAAAGGAGACCTTGTTACTCAGGACATAGAGAAGGCTGAAGGTACTCAATGACCCTCTTGTTTCAGTGTGCACTGGCAAATGCTCTAGCCACACTGCCCAAGTCACAGAAGGCAAAGTAGGGACTGGGAGAATGAAGAGCTTCTCACTATAGAAGATCAGGTTCGAGACCATCAAAGGCACCTGAAGCTGCACAGGTCCATGGGACTTGATCAGATGAGAAACGGTCCATGGGACCTGATCAGATGGGAACTGGTAGACAAAGTGGCTAAGGCACTGTCTATTGTATCTGGGAAATCATGGCAGCATGGTACAGTTCCCACTGACTGGAAGCGAGGAAACATAACCCCTATTTTTAAAAGGGAAAAAAAAAAAAAGAAAACCCAGGGAACTACAGGCTTGGTCAGTCTCACCTCTGTGCCTGGCAAGGTCATGGAGCAGTCTTTAACTGTTTCATCTTGACTTTCCCATGCACATATATGTGCCTAAGTGCACAAACATGATGTATCTAACCTTTGCAGCAAGAAGTTAACATGTTGGCTCACAGGCTCTGCCCTCATTTTCACCTTGTTGACCTCAGTTGAAGCTGTTGGAACTTGCTGTGGCTACTAATCCAGATCCATGATAAGACACCTGACTTCTTCACCCTCAAATTCACATCCCTTCCCATCTGCTCTGCATTTCAAAATCTGACATTAAGCAAGCCTGCAGTAGATGTACATGTTGAAATGCACTAACCCTGAAATGGTTACTGCTTTCTGCTTTGTAGTTTCCTTGTTGCCCAACAGCGCTGTCAGTAGCCCTTTATTCTTTTTTTTTTTCCCTGAACACTGCTGTTTTTTCAATACAATCTTTCTGGGGAAAAAAAAAAAAAAGAAAGGGTGTGTGTGTCTTAATAATGTCCTTAATAATGGAGTTATCACGTATCACGGCCTTTTTTATTTTTTCCTGCAAGGTATTATAAGACACAGACATAGATGACACACACCCAATAAACAGGCAAAAATTTGCCAATCCTTGTTCTGTATTGCACACCCATTGAACATTTTGGGTGGAGAACCTCCAAGGTCAAGCTCACTTTAAAAATACTTCTATTTTTATGTTGTATACAGATGAGGAGGCAAAATTGCACAATCTCTAAGCCTCGGTAGCCTTTTCTATTTTGATTGCAACTGAAATGAAGTTTCTCAGAAAGCATCTGTGTTTCAGTCTGTGAGATACAAGTACCAGTAGTAAAATTTAATATATCCTTCTTGCAGATCACAGATTTGCCCCAAGTTGCCATTTCTTCCTCACCTATACAGAGGTACATTACCTACTTAACTAGCCTGCTGCAGGGCTGAGGTAGCAGCAAGGGTCTCTCTTGCTCGCTACTTCTGCCTCAGTCTGTATTTGTTCAATTCTTCTGCATAATTTTTAGACCAGTTGTAACAGAACCCCAAAAAACGTCCAGTTACTGTGAGCTGAAATCACACGCTCAAAGCCAGTTTCCCAGGATATAACCTTGCCTTTCCTGACAATAGTTTCACTCGATGCTTATGGGATCTTTAACACCAGGAGTGAAGCAAAAGCCACCAGGCAATGTTGAACAAGTTCTTCATGTGTCCCAAGGCAGCACACATGCCAGGCATGCTTTCAAGTGCCATTGCTCTGAAGGAAAGAAAAAAAAAATTAAAAAATCGCAGCTCACAGAGGCTTGCATTTGTCTGGCTGAAGGTCACTAGCAGCATGTGGGTCAGATCAGCCCTACAGCCGACTCAGGTCTCTGCAACTCAGCCCTGTGCCACACAGCCCAGCTGATCTCACATGGTTCCTCCCTTGCATTCCTACCCACAACTGCAACTTCAAGGTTTCGGGCTTGCTTCCCCATAGACCAGTCAGTTGATAGCCCCACAGGCTGCAGACAAGTAAAGGATGGATACCTCCAGCCCAGCCATCACCTTTTTGGTTTTTTTTCCTTCACCTTAAATGCCCACTGAATCTCCTTTCCCACATGCAGAACTCATCCTCCGTGCATTCACCTCTCCAGATCAAACGGTTTGGAATAAAGGTGCAGTCTTGCAGTAACAATCACATTAACTATTTATTCCACTGAGACAAAGGATGAGTCAACAACAGCTGTTCAGATGTGGAAGAATTTTTAGTTTCCACTGCCAAAATTATTTTCTCATCGGGTCTTGCCTTCCACAAGGTGACCTGACCCAAAGGCGATTGTACCTGTGACCAGGTGACTCAAGGCAAAGTGTCAACATAGTATTTGACATTGTTTGGTGTGTAGGACATCAGAGAGGAGAAAGATGAAAACAGACACATGATGCTGATAAGAATTTCTTTTTATGTTATTCCAATAAAAAATACATTCATACAGAAATATAACAATCTTGCAAAAAACAATTTCAAATAAAATCTTGTAAAACAAAATTTTTACAAAAATCTTACAAAGAGATTCTTTAGATAACAGGGTGCTTCAAAAACAAAAAAAAGAAATTTCACTAATAGAAACTTTTTCTTCTTAAATTTCAAGCAAAAATGTTTTTTTTTATTTTTCAGCTTGATTGAGGCTCAGTTATCACCTGAACAAAATGTACTTGCTTATTAAGAAAATTACAGGCATTTGACATATGGCACACAGCCCCACCCCATCAACACAAGTCTGATGGTATTTCACAATTGAGACAAGCCAGTGCAAGTTTTTTGTTGTTGTTGTTTGGGGTTTTTTTGTTTTGTTTTTGCTTTTGATTACTTTCTTGTTTATAAGAATTATGGCTAAGCCAAGGACAATGCAAACAAGGAGTTAAAAACCACAACAAAACCCAACTCTACATAGAAATCCATTTTGTAAGAAATTTTGATTGTTTAGGGGAAGAAAAAAAAAGTGCATTTTCAGGCAATTTAAACCAAAAATGAAATGAGAATGATTTAAGCCTGTGTGTTCCTTAGAACCAGATCACTTGCATATATTTTTTTTTTTTTTTAGAACCACTTATCTACATACATTTCCAGGAAGATATACCAAAATATTAGCATAGTAAGCAAGACCAATAATAAATAGAAAAAAAAAGAAACAGGTCACGCGTTTCAATGCGTTGACTGTAGTGAGCTGGTTTAAAAGAAACTAAAAAACCAACAAAACCAAACAAAACTGCTTTTGGACAGACTATTTCTACTCTAGGAAAAAACAGTCTTTATTTTAGCTGAACTATGTAAAATTCGAGCTCAACCACCACAACGACTAGCTCACTCAGAGGTCCTCCAGTAAGCTGGAAGGCCAAAACCCGAGTGTACTTCATCTGCACACAGCTAATATTCTTTTAGCATGCCAATACTCGCTTCATATCATTCTTAAATGGCCACAGATATGCTATTCCAGACAACCTAATAACTACAAAACACAGTCAGCAGTCTGAGAAGGACTGAATGCCAACAAAGCCTTTAGCATACCATTAAGCTAAAGGTAAAGCCTCTAAAAATGTTAGATTTTAATTAACTGTATCTTTCATTTCTTTGTCTCCTTAATGACCGTATTGCTGGGGGGAGAGGGAATATTTTGAAGGGCTGTGGCATTTTCTAGCTATGTGTTCTAATTTTTTTCCTTTTAAAAAAAATATTTATATATTATCTATATATATACACACATACACAGACTGTACACACAAATATACATACACAATTATTTTTCTGCCCACTTTTAAAAAAAAAGTAATATAGTTTCTTTCTGTATGACCAACAGATAGCTAGATATATAGATGTGAAACTTGTGCCTTTTAAGCAAATACATCTTTTAATACTTCTGTATCTTTAATATGTATGAAAACTTGACATATTAAGTACAGTTGGGGTGTGTATATACACAGTTGTTGTGCAAGGTCAATATAAAAAAAGTCTCAAGGTGGCAGAACTGGTCAGGTATTCAATTGGCATATGCATTATACTGTAACACAGTCAAATTGTCCAAGTTAAACAAATACTGTACTGACATGAACGACTTTTCTCTATATTTGTCTTTGTGAAGGAGGACCCTGGAAGTAACCTTTTTTTTCCCCTCATATTATACATTTGATACAGTACAATGCCAGGTGAAAAGAGAGCCTTAATAAAGCATGCATCACCCATACCCCTGTATAAGACCCCCTACAAGAGAAGGTCACTTGCATAAGGCACCATTATTAAGGTCAACAGTGCATTAACAGCTAGAAAACCAGAAGTTAGTCCTCAAGGCATAAATAAGAGAAAAATTAGCTGCATGAGAAAAATCAGTTTCTAACCAATAGTGGTTTTATCCACCCAACAGAAAAAATTATTCATGTTCCATACATTATGTAACATTAGACCAATTGTATTTTAGCTGCTCTTAACTGGAATCAAAACTGCAGTCCTGATTAAAGAATGGAAAAGCATATAGTTCCCCAGAACCATGCAATAACCTTTGTATTATAATGAAAAGTTATAGTTGTGTTACATTTGTAAATACACAGCTTATACAATGGATTACAAATGAGCTCTGTAGCAAGTAAAACAAGCTACTTGACACATTGCACGTTTAATAGCTGCACCAGACACCTAAAGCTCCTCTCACACAGGAACAGGGAGGTCCCCCATCTCCATTCTGGCATCCTGACTCTTTTTATTCCCCCCCCTTTTCCCCTCTCCATTTTCCCTCTAAAAAGGTGCAGACACCCCTCCCCCCCACCCCTTGGAAATGATTGGTGGTCGTCCCATCTCACGAGATATTCCTCACATACAAGACATTCAGACTATTTTTTTTCTCTTACAGTTATAAAACAACCACAAGAAAAAAAATGTGCCTCAGCATACAGTCATCAAGAGATCCTCATCGCATACAGTCGCCCAATCATTAACATTCTCAGTGCACATGCTCACGGCAAAGGCTTAGGAGCCACTCAGAAGGTTAGATACCAGTGTATGAGTCCAGGAAACCCCAAACATCATGCACCGCAGTTGCTATGCCGTTTCTTACATGACTTATTAGCCCTCAAAAGACCTTCAAGGAAGTGAGGTCCTGGAGGCAACTGGGTAGGGTGCAAAATGGCATGCTTTGGCTGGAACACGCATCCCTCCGCTCAAGGCTCTTCAACCTTGACGCCTCTTAGCACACAGGATTCACCTCTTGACCCATTCAGAGGTGTCTCTTCATGTGAAGGGCCAGGTGGTCAGACCTGGAAAAACACCTGCAAGGCAAGAGTCAGGTTGTGAATTAGCCCATGGTTGCTGGCACATGTCACAGTACTCGTGGCTGAGGCATCCCCCCTTGCTCTGCTATTCTGAAACATGGCTGACGGAGGAGGGATTTGGCATTCCCTGGTTACAGAGGAGCACTCAAGAGCTCTGTACATGCATGGTGACACTAGGGACTTCTCAACGCTCATCTACAACATCCAGCTACAAACCACAGCCCTGTGATTAGTGAAATGGAAGGGTTTTTTCCCAGTCTAAATATACAACAATCCCTTGAAAATACCACACAGTTGTGTTCCCAAATGGTTCCTTCACACAGGAAAGGCAGCCTAGACTCACTTTGCAACAAGCATTAAAAATCTCTGCTTAAAAAGGTGCATTTCAGTCACATACCTGTCACAGTGACTACATTTAAAAGGCTTGGCACCAGTGTGCTTTCTGAAGTGTCTGGTTAATTCATCACTTCTTGCAAAACGCCACTCACACCCTTCCCATGAACATCTGTAAGGCTTTTCCCCTACAAAGAAAGCAGATTAGACGTTAGTCATGACCTCATTCAAAGACAGACAGGTGCTATCCCATTCATTTTCTATGTAAACCTCCCACCCCCCCAACCCCCAAAGACAGTCAATTTTATTTAACCCGTATGAATACTTCAGAACACATAGGCAAAGAAGGCTTGCAAAATTCATCCACATCATGCCTGCTTAATTATTTTACTGCAAAGCACATTAAAAAAAAATCTCATCCCTATTTAAAAAAAAACAAAACACAATAACATAAAGGTGATTAAACAGGCTCACGGGAAACAAAGAAATCCAACCTTCTACCATTCCTGTCCATCCCTAATAGCTGGCTTACTCCCAAACAGGTATCATTCTCCTCGTAAAGGTGATTAAAGACGGCAGCACAGCTAGGCTCCAAAATGCAATTAGGCTACTGTATTGCATCAAAGTCCTCTGTCACTCACTCGTCTGCGTAACATGCAGCCTCCTTTCTGCCGAGCCACATATTCTTGGAAAAGCCTGCACACTGCTTTGAAGACTGCTATTTCAGCATTCAAGAAATACCACTTCCATTCACGGAACGGTCTCAGCCAGACTGCACCAGGACTACAGTTCTGCAATACTTCTGAAGCCGGCAGCTATTTATGTCTGCTCAACCACCACCGTTTCAGTGGAAGTTGTTCCTTCCTCTGGAAATAGTCTTATCTGACTTCTGCATGACAATGGGAACATCTGAGCTTGCTCAGACTTCCCATAACAGCCAGAAAATGCTGAGCTCACCAGTTAAAATAGGACCTTTTCCTTGAATTCTCTTTCCACATCTTGGGAAAAAAAACAACCAGTGAACACCACAAAAACTCCTCCACCAAACCATACAGGTCTTTGGATTGGTACACCAAGAACACTAAGCCAATTCCTCACCTAAGTGGTTACTATTGCGTCAAGGCACAGCTCTACATATCTAACTGCTGTCATAAGAAGATGTCAAATAACAATGCTCAAACAAGCAAATCAGCATGCTACTTCAACCATAAAATATTTATAAAAGCCCTGAAGTGTGGATCTTCCTCACTTTCCTTCCCAAGAACACACAGCGCTGTTATTTCTAATTCAAGTTCCATAACAAAAAATGCTGTTGCTCAGCATTTTGGAATGGAATTACACAGTAAGTCACACATGTCTAAGTCCAATTAGGCAGATACGTTAGGAAGACTACAACACACTGTGGCTTTCCAAGATTTTTGCCAATAATGACAGCACCAAAATTGTTAAATGACTTACAGCTATAACAACACTTTGTATAATGAAGGCCTTGGGATGCCTGAGCAAATAGACCCAATGTAGCCTGACCCATGAAAACAAGCTTATATAGCATTTAGCGACCCGACTGATTTTTGGATACGACATTCCTTTTTTTTTTTCTTTTCCAAGAATGTCTCAGCTCACTTCTACTTTGGAAGCAGACATCCACAAAGGCCTACTGTCTCTTTTGGCCAGACCTTTGCTCCCAAAGACCACATGCCACCACAGCTTCCCAACTACTGCCTATTTAGACGAGTGGCTCCTATTTGCTATGACAGCGGCCTAATCTACCGCCAACTGGCTTGGCTTCAGCTCGCTTACGACGAGAATGAGGAAGTGATGTCGTCCATGCCGGTAAGCCTCTACTAGTATTACATCATCTCTCCAAACCTGGGCTCCCACCCAGTGATTGTGTAACGCTGTGACACCACCACCATCGGGGTATTCCCTACAGTACTTGCCAACTCATAATAAGCGTACGGTTACTAACCTGTATGAGTGCGCTGATGTGCTTTCAGATGTGAACTTTTGGTGTAAACTTTCCTGCAACCATTAAAATGACACCTGTGAACACGCCTTCTGCCATCTGGCGAGGTGTCACCATTGGCGGGTGTACCTTTTTCTGCAGTCTTTCCAGCGGTACCGGTACGAATTTTCCCTGGTGAATGCAACTCACCCGGCGTACAATTCCATAGCTGGGAAGAAGGCTCCTTGCTCAGCTCAGGAGACGAAGGGGGAGTGGAAGTGACAGATGAACTCAAGTTTCCTGAACTGGCTAAAGCATCGCTTATAGGGTCAGAGGTAAACTTTGTCGTGGGCGAGAGCTCCTCAGAGCTGTCTGAAGATTCACTGCTCACGTCAGAATTCAAACTGTTGGTCTCTAAGTTCTGACTAGTGAGATTGTCCTCTTTTGGGACACATGTGTTCTTCAGTTCAGATTCCTCCTTTTTCTCACGTGCCAGAATAATTTTGGTCCAGAGATCCTCTTGGCTATCAAATTTGATTTCAGATGCAGAAACATAGCAGGGCTCACTTTGAAGATACCGTTCTAGCTCCAAACACGTCTAGGTGAAAGAAAAGGAAGAAAAAAAGAGAAGTCACAAGCTTGCTTAAAAATAACCCCAATTGTATTTTACACTTCAAAAAGCAAGCAGGATTGTAGTACGTTCGATTTGAGGTTTCTAGGTTCAAAATAAATTAAAGGCTCCTCCAGCCGTAACTAGGTGACTGTTATGATGAAAAGAAATCAGTTTTTGAGACCTGGGCAGGAGTTCAAACAGACAGCTGAAGGTGCAAGTCAGCTTTGGTTTCCAAAACAGCATTCTAATGAGTCAGTCAAATTATCATCACTCTCATCACAAAATCTGTGCTTTCAGTAGGCTGACATTGAAAAGGACCATAAAGAACCACAACAAATAATTATACTTCACTCTCACACCTTGTCTAATTTCAAGTTGTTTTCTATCTCTCTCTCTCACAAACATGGAGCTGAAAGGACCCGACTGAACACAATGTGCTCTGACACGCAGCTAAAACCCAAACGTTGTGTCAGAAAACAAAGCCACATTTCAGCATGGCTGCGGGTCCGTCTTCTGGGGACATCAATGGAGCAGCAGACATCCTCCCATTTCCTGTGCATGAGAACGCAGCACACTCGACTTTCAAAGAATGTCATTTCCAAGCATACTCGCATGCACACCACAGCTCCAACTGCTCCCGTGTGTGTTTGGAGGGACATAGGGAACTTTGACAACAGAGGAGAGGGGAGGAAAAAGTTCCAGAATAGGAACGTCCTATTCTATAGGATGCAAAACGGGAAATTACTCTGAGGTCCTGCTGGGAGTCCCACAATGAACAAGAACTTTATCTCCTGGCCAAGAGTGCAACTGTATGAGTCATCTCTCTCTTTCTTTCACGCAATGCCAAAGGAGACTTCCTTTTAAAAACCCTGACCATCTGCCAAGAAAGTACTCTGTTCAAATATACATGCAACAGTACATGGACAACTTTCCCCCCACAACTGCAATCCCTCTATTCCGTGAAACGAAACAAAACACAACAAAAAAACCACCCTAAATGGGCGAAACTGTGGTTTTCAATTTCAAGTCACCCAGATGACTTTCTAGCCATTTTCAGAGAACACACACACAAAATAAAAGAACAACAAAAAAAAGTGTACAAATTGTTATGGCAACAAGCTGGTAATTCTTTCCACTACAGGAAAGGATCCATATGGAAGTGTTACACAGAAAATGGACACACCAAGTTTCCATACCAAACTCTACTCATTTTAGCGAGATCATCTCTTCCAAGCCTGGTACCAAAACCTGATCCCAAATGCCAGGCATTCCCCTCGCAGCCCCTTCCCATCTGTCCAAGGGCAGATCTGCCATGGGAGCAGCCTCCCTCCTTTCTCTCCCAGCACCGCTCCAGCAAACTGGGTCAGATGTTCTGTCCAGGGTAGGAGTGTGGGCAAAAATAGGGGAACCCAAACAAAACCCCACCGCCAACCAGCCCCGAAATGAAAACCACCGACGCACACAATATTGATGCATTTATCTGTAATTAGGTAACTGCTTTGCAATGCACGTTAAAACCAATAAAAGGTTTCGGCAGGGACAACACAATAGCGTGGTGCATTTCCGTGAAAACAGGGTTTTGTTTTTTTTTTAAAAAAAGCATTTATTAAGATCTTGTTAAACTTTCATATTCCCAGCTAATTTAAATTCCTCATTAGATAATTAGCAATGGGGACCGGAGCGAAGCTCTCTCCGAGTTTAAATGCCTCTGAAGGCTACTGGGAACGAGGGCTGGCCCTTCGCCAAAAACCCAAATGCCTGAAGGAAACTACTTAGCTCCATTTCAATCACGTACTATGAAGCTGCCTCTTTGAAAGGGGGAAGGGGGGAGGGAAAAGGGAGAAAAGAGAGGAAGGGGAAGAAAAAAAAAAAAGGCATTGCATGCAGTTCGCGAGCGTGCGAAGGTTGTAACGCTGTGCACAGCAGCCGGCTCGGAAAGGCTGCTTCGTCCTTCCGAGGAGGGCAGCAGGTACTGGATCTGCTCACCGGGCTGAGCACCACCCGGCCGGGTAGCAGAGCCGGGGGCCACCGCAGCTCCTGCCGTCCCTCTGCTCAGATCGAACCACGGAGGGGAAAAGGAAAAACGAGCAAAAAAAAAACCAACCAAAAAACCAAAACAAAAAACCCAAAAAAACAAAAAAAAACAAAAAAAAAAGCATCAGAAAAGCAAGAAAATATGTCCATTAAAGGGAAGAAGGAGCCTCCGCTCTTCCTCCTTCCCGACCGAGGCAATTAGCACAAGGCGATCGCTGTCATATGACTGACAACTCACGGACTCTGCACAGCTCCCTGCGCTGGCAAACAGCTCCATTCTATACGTGTGTGTGTATGTATGTATGTATGTATGTATATATATGCACACGCGTGCATGTGCACATACAGTCCTGTAGTTTGCTTTGCCCCCCTTTCATTGCCAGAAAAAGAACCACCACCAAAACACTTCCCCCCCTACCATCCCCCCCACCCCGCCCCGCAACAACCAAACCGCAGCAAGGGGAGAAAAGCAGCCCTCGGCCAAGGCAGGGAGCTCGGATGACAAGACCCAGCTGTGGAGCTTGGACCGGGTACAAGCGCAAAACTTTTGCCAGCGCTCGGTGTGGAGGGAGCTGAGCGGAGCGGGGCGGCCGGGCTGACAGCCCCCAGCGAGCGAGCGGGCCGGCCGGCCGGGGCGGGATGCGCAGCTCCTTGCGCTCGCCTCGGGACGCTTCCCCGAAAAAAAATAAATACCCAAACCAAGCCGGCACACCTGCTCCGGAACGTCTGTACACATTTGAGCTTAATTCTCCCCAGGCTCGCTGCTGACACTCGGGCTATTTTTTCTGTGTGCTTTTTTTTTTTTCCTCTTGTTTCTTGGGTTTTGTGTTGTTGCTTTTTTCTTTTAAATCCGCTCATCCGTTAATACGGCTTAAAACCAACAACAAAACAAAAAACACCCAAAACAAACCGCCACCAACCCGACGGCGACGACAACAACAACAACAACAAGATCGGCGTCCTCGTTTACCTGTTGCCAATATTCCTCCAGGGACGGCAAGGCTGAGAAGTAACCCGTGTCGTGCACAATCTGGAGTTCCTGGAAGATGCTGCACATGGGGAGAACATCCATGTCTCGAGTTGCAACAACAAAGTCAGTGCTGGTTACCGAAAACACAGGCGCCTCCTTTATGTGCAGGGGCCGAGGGGTGTGCGCGGGGGGGTGTCACACCTCTGCTCCTAGCTTCCGAGCCCCCCCCCCTTCCTCCAGAGAAGAACAGTAAAAATAAAAGCAGAGGCTGGCGTGCCGAGTGAGATATATATATATATATATATATTAATTCCTTGAGGAGCTCAGGGAGGAAAAAAGACCCAAAGTTTC
>VZTU01002967.1:81500-109203 GCA_013400835.1 Zapornia atra | reverse complement strand
CCGCGTGATCCCATTACGCCGCCTGCCGCCGCGGCCCAATCTCCGCCACGCACTCCGCGCCCCGCGTGCCAATGATGTCAGAGCCGCCCAATCGCCGAGCGGCAGGCATCGCGGCTCCTCCTGGCGTGACCGAGCCTGGCCGTGACGGCTCCCGCCATTGGCCCGATTCGAAATTCGCCCCCTCCTGATTGGCGAGCTCGGCGGCAGGCTATTTTTAGCAGGGTATATAAAGCGGGGACGGCCGGCTTTTTCGGAAGGGGAGGTGTGCGCTCGCGGGGCAGCCGCGCGCGAGAGAGAGAGCGCGCTGGCGGGGGAGGGGAGCAGGCCGCTGCGTTGCCGCTAGCGGGCGCGGAGGGCGCTGCGGAGCCATCCGCACCGTCAGGCGGCTTCGGCCGCTGTGGAGGGGCCTGGGGGCAGAGGGCGGTTCGCTCAGGCCCGAGGAGTGTCCGCGGCAGCGCTCCTGGCGCGGCCAACCGTGGCCGCCCGTCAGTCCTCGGGCCTCGTGCCCGCAGCCGTGTCTCGCCGGGGGGTGCCCGTGAGCACCCAGCCGGGTGAAATCCGCCTGCTCTGCAGGTGTGCTGGGCTGCCCCGGTGAGAGGGGGGCCTGGCAAGTTACTGCGCCGGTCCCCCCGGGGTCAGCCGAGGCCCTCGCTGACCCCGCGATGGGGAGGTGGATCTCTAGGGAGAGCTGGCCTGCACCATCCCTGGGAAGCACGGCCTCTGGTCCCTGCTTCTACCTGAGCGCACACACGTATTCACATCTTGGTGTCGGTGCCCTGGCGGTTCTAAGGCTAGGCATGTCAATGACACGGATGGATGTCTTCATACGATTTAAGAAACCGGGGCAGTGGGCTTTCCAAAGGGATGTCTGGCATGCCGGGCGAGTGCTCCTGATGTATTTCTTGCATTATTTAAGGACTTCCAGTGTTCTCTGTTTTCCATTATAATTCTATCCTGCCATTTCAGTTTCCCCACTTTTCTCTGTATCTGTCACCCATGGATAACAACAAAAGTATCCGAAGTTTGTTTCTTCTGCACACTCTCTCCTGTGAGCTGGTGATCATAGGTGTGAAAGAACCAGTCTAACTTTCCGTCCCCATAGCTCCTCATGAGCTATTAATATGGTGATTCCATAAACAAGCAGCTGTTGTTCATGGTTGGGGTTTTTCCTGTGTGTGTTAAAAATGCCCCTGGTCAATAGGAGCATTATTTTATGTTTAGAAAAACAAGCTGATGCTGAAGACTCGAAACATCTAAATCTGGAGAACCAAGCTCTCTTGGTTTAGTTGGTAATTCCTTGCTTGGTTTCATGTGACCAAATGCATAAATATATATCCAAAATTGCCTCATGGACAGCAGATAATGCAGATGGGTTTGTGTCTACTCATGGCCAAAGCTAGATTCCACCCCCCTCAAGAAAAGCACAGGAGGAAAAAAAAGTAAGCGCCCTTAAGTAGATGAATTGTACACTTTACGTGAGCCTACTTTCAGTTCCATAGAGTTAAATGTTTTGTGGGCTGAAATGTGGTGTGGGCTCCAGTCAAATATAACTTGGTAGCATAACTCTGGAAGTCCTCAGTGTTTGCTTAACCGACCTGCTCCCTCTTTGGAGAAGATTTTATTTTTGAATGCAGTGACAGTGAACGAGACTGTCCGTTGTTTCTATTTTGCACTTGCCCCCATTTAGCTGTGTTTCGTGTAAGAGAGATCTGGGCTTGTCAGAGGCTGGATGAGATTTACTGTGCCGGTGTGGAGTCGGAAGCATAAGGATCTTGTTTTGTATGGTTATCTTCAGATGGGCAGCGTCCCAGTGAAGGGACAACTGGGGATAGACAATGTAAATTGACGGAGAAGGAATATTAAAGAGAAAATGAAAGGCCTGTTGATAGAATACATTTTTAGTTGATGAATAAGGTTTCCCATGCTTCTGCCAGTCTGTGGTTGGTTGAGTGGGGTGAAGATTATTGCCGTAGGAAAAAATAAACCAAAGAAAACCGTGGAGCAGACATGGCTGTGGTGCACTGAGAATTGTTCAAGTTATATCCTGGTTAGATGCTGCTTTGGCTTAGGCCATTATCAATGGGCATTTAAAAAGAAGTTCACATCACTGGCTGTGTTAGTTCAGGGCTACAGCTGTATTAACAAATTTTAATCTTGAGTAACAAAAAGTGTCGTCAGAACTAAAGTTCAATCCCAGCTAAAAAAACCTGAGTAAGACTGTAGAGTGAAGTAAACAGACCTAGTGTTTTCACCTGGTGTATTTTTAATCAGGAATTAAAATGAAACGGTGAGTCAGTAACACACTGTGGTTTAGGAGACTTCCGTGGAACGCAAGCTGAAGGGAAACTGTTGGCACTAGTTGCAGCCAGGTGGAATGAAGAGGTGGTGTGCGAGTTGAAGGGAATTTACTGTAGTCTGTGTAGGATAACAAACATCAGGACAAATTTTAACAGGCTCCCAAATGAAAGAAAATGAAAGAATGAGCAATTGGAGAGACTTGAAGATATTATTTAGCCCCTAATGACTTTCTTCAAGGTACACATAGTAGTAAAGCTTTTATACCACTGGGATTATTTTTTTTTAAAATTATGTGCCAGGATGGAATTTACCTTGAAAACCTTAAATGAAAACATTTTCTAACTTAAAAAAACCCAAACCAAAATTGGTCCGTCCCTTGGGAATGCACCACGTTACTGACGTGTGCCAATCAGAGACAGAGACCGCCTGATTTAGAGCAGAGGGCTGCTCGGTTGTGGTGGCAGTGAAGGGGCAGTGCTCATGGGGAGGGAAGGGCTACGACTGCTGACTTCCTTGGATAAAGCTTCTTGTGACTGCCATTCAGCTAATTCAGACTGCGTGCCCCTGATTACGCAGAGGTAGCCACCGATTTACTTCCCATCCTGCATGCGATTGGTGTGGTTTTAACTTTGTATGAACAAGGCTGTTTACAGAAGTAGCAAAAATTAGTACAAATTATATAGTATTACTCCAAATGTCAGTGCTCTGCCAGTGAAGTTGCACCATGGCGTTTAAGTAGGGCTTACCCACAATTTAGGATAATCAGCCAATTTACCCCTCTAAGGCCGCTGACTTACACAATGTGCAGAAGAAAAAAAAAAAAAGCCCTATATGCTTTAATTTTTTGTTGGTTCGTTAATTTTAATAAGGTTCTGTCTGGAAAGCTATATTGCCACGTTAAATGCCCCACCACTTCTCCGTAGTAACTGCTTTTGACAGGGACGGTGGATTGTTCCTGTTCTGCTCTCCGGCGTCGCGGGTGACAGACGGTGTTTTCCAGGTGGGCTGAGCTCCACATGAGGCAGGGGGAGCACCTGTTCTGTTCTTACAATATTCATGCGTTTTTAGAGGACTCATCAACTTGCTCTGCACTGCATTCAGTGCTTGAGAGGAAGGAGAGGAGAAAAACCTCCTGAAAATGGTTCGTGTACAACCAGATGCAGGGAGGTTAGATGGAATGGGCAGGAATCAATAGCTTCTGGTTTGATTAGGATAAATGGACTTTATTTGGGAAAAAAGAGAGAGAGTGTCAAGTGCATGAAAGCATTGTCGGTTAGCAGAGAACACTACTTGAAATGATCTGCTTCCGAGGTGGTAAGTTGCTAAATCGAAAACTAGCATGCAATGTGATTCTACCACAGATAAAGTAAATGCTCTTTGAGGATATATAAATAGAACTGTTATGAGTAGGCAGGCAAGTGGGGTGATTCCTGATCTGTCACTCTGGCAGAATTAGAAGATTACATTTCAGACCAGAAGCCAACCTAAGATAGAGTAAAAGGTGAAAGAATCAAAGAAAGAATTAATGGCAAAAATACACTAAGGAAGAATTTAGGTAAATGTGACCTGAAGCTGTTCAGCAGATGCAGAAAACAACTAGGAGACATGACACATGTCCCTACAAACACTGGTAAACAATTAACCAGAATGGAGGGAAAAAAATGTTGTCATTAGCTAATGTGAACAGAACAAGAACCAATGACCCAGAAAGAGAGGTGCTATGGATTTGTTGTTTGGGTTTTTTTGGTTTACTTTTTTCCTTCTTCAGGCCAAACCCAGAGCTATGCGCTCCCTCCAGTTACCTGTTACAGAGCCTTGGAGTTCGTGCTTGTAAGCTCGTGTTCTCACTTTGACACTCCTTGACGTGCCGAAGGAGTTGGTGAGAAGGTACCACTCTGGGAACTAGTCTGTGATGCCCATCGTTAGAAGAAAAGGTATCGACAGACAATCCTTTTTTTCAGGCAGACCTACTGCAGAATGTCTTCCTTGAGCCTGCGTACCCTCCCCTTGAAGGCAGTTACATTTTCCGTTTCCATAACTGGCTCTGGGAAGGTGATGCTGTCATTCCTTGCCATAATTATGAGTGGCAGTACTCTAATTCAGGGCATATTTGCAACCACTTTATTATACCTGTTTCCTCATGTGCAGTGTTGTCTTTCTGCTTTAAACAGGTCTTTTTCCTCCCTGATGATTAGCTGCTGGACATACTTATGAACAAAATGTATATTCACTTTCAGCTTTTTCTTGGTTTACTGTATTAGCAAAAGATTAGACCTTATTTCCACAGGAGGCTCAGTTGAACAGCTCGCTTAATGGTAGACATGAATGTTATTAGTAGCTATAAGTCCCAATTGAATAGGTATATCGGGGTTTCTAATATACCAAATATCACCTAAGGGGTTTTAAAGTATTTAAGAGTGTTCTTCCTATACAGGATAAATAAAAATTGCACTCCAAAAAGTTAACAGTTTTGCGCTCCACAGTTTTCATTTTTGTGTACCTGAACTTTAGGATGACTGCTTTTCTAGCAGTGCACAAATTTTCATTGATGTAGATGATCTGAATTTCTATTCTTAAAAATATTTTTTTTTAAATGAGATTGCCTTCCAAACCTTTCTTTCTTAGATACAAGTAATAATTTTTTTTAAAAGCACACTTTCTTTGCAAAGCATCTTTAGGATAAAGATGGGGTTAGGGTAAATATCCTCATGAGAAGTAGCCAGTACAAGTGACTGGAACTTGTCTGATGCCAGATTACTTGGCTGCTTTTAGGAAGTATACTGACTGCTTTCCCAGGTGGAGGAGCAGGAAATGCTGTGATTAATGGTAAAAAAAGCAACTCAGGCTCGGGGAAGAAAAAAAAAAAATCTGTGTCGCTGGGCATTTTATCATTTTCCTATGCCCATTTCTTCCTTTTTGCCATTGCTAATTAGTGACTGTTATTTAACAGCACATTAAGCTGGGAAACGTTATTCAGACCAATTTTGGAAGCTGTGAGAAAAGTAACCCAAGATGAACCAATCGTATTGTGGAGCGAGAGACCAGAGGACTTAATGATTGTTAGAAATAGCTGGACCATCTCACTAGCTGCTCGTGAGGCTTAGTAAAAGTCCATAGACTGAGACTGTAACTGTGAAATCTCAAAGAAGAATGCAAAGAGGTATTTCTAAGCAGTGGTGCCAATTAGACACAGGGCGGGCTTGCTTGGAGTGGTTGTGAAACTGCCTTTTCTGGGAATTAGTCACAGCAAGACTAGACAAGGAGTTGTGTGGAAGCCTCTGCCAAGAATGTCAGACCTTTGCTTGGAATGAACTGCAAGGCTTGGGCTATCTTTCCCAACTCACAACATCTCTGCTCTGGCTTTACGTGAAGTGCATTATGTGGGTTGTAAGTTTTGTGAAGGGTTTCTCTCTTATGTCACAGTTCCCTTTCCTGCAGTGCATGGGAGGGAGAAAAAGCGCCTGTTGCTGCAGCAATAGGGAGCGTTGCTATTATCAGGGCATGGGATGAACTTCTCCGTCCTTGCAACTTGTTTGTTGGGTGCCATGGCACAGGACAGCGATCTAATTGTGTTTCTCCTCCGTGTGAGAAGTGAAGTGGGTGTCCATGCTGATTTCCCTGCCCCTGCTGTTAACATAAACTGCAAAACTAGGTCTGATACAGGTATGGCCATACATAGGTATTTGAAAGCAAGATGAACTGTAGCTTTCTTTGGGACACAAGGAAATAAACATAGTCATTAAAGAGTCATCACAGTTACCACATAGGGAACCTTTACTCACAGTTCCCACCTATTGTTATTTGAAATATCCCATTTCCTGTTTTCAGTAACTGTTGCCAGTGGGCAGGATTCAGATCTCATTCACATCAGTGTAACTCTGGTAGCTTGGGAAGATCAGCCGGGAAAAGGAAATGAAAAGCAAGTGGCTGAGATGAAGTAATCCTGAGTTTCCACTGAAGAGCTCTGGGTTTAGTCCCAGTGTCAAAACTCGGCCTGATGCATGGGAAATTAGGGAAATTACTATTTGCTGGGTAAGCCCCAATACAGACCCTATCAATATACTGACGTTACCGTCATTATTGCTGTCGTGTGCTAGGATGATGGCAATAATAAAATAAGGATATAAGTAAGGATATAATAACATAAGGATATAAGTATCTGAGATGAATGGGTATACATATATACATATATACACTAATAATAACTAGTTGGTTCATGGAAGCTTCTTGGGTCCTCACTCTGAGATAGCAAAGTTGTAAGAATATATATATAAATGACCGTGTAAAAAGAGTAATCTTCCTGAGAGTTTTTATTCCAGCCTGGTGAGAAAAAAACCAACACAACAGCAAACCACAAAAGCCCAGCCATTGTTCAACATGCAGGAGAAAGGATATATTATCTGAATGCTATAATGAGGAAACAGAAATACAGAGGTAATTGGAGGATCAGACCCACAAAGATGCCTCTCAACTCTCAGTCATCTTTCTCTGCAGGGAAATTTAGTGGAAATGTAAATGCCTGTAAAGTATTGTGAATCCTTGGATAGTGTTATCTCTGGGTCTCAGTTCCCTAAGTATACAAAAAGGATACTACTTCTTTTCTTCAGTCTATGCCAAATGTAAGCTTTGGCCCAAAATCACAAAGAGATTATGGCAGAGCCAAGAAATGAACTCAGATCTTCAGAGTCCTAATCCAAGCTTGTTATCATAAACTCATCTTTCATTTGCTTTTGAATAATAACCAAAGTGTTAACCCTATTGCTATACATTTACAACTTGATGGAGTTCTTATCTATGGTGGTCATTTCATTTCCTGCTGGCAATTTCACAAGCCTTTCAAAGCTTCCCCCCCCTGTAATTTTAATTTTTTTTCCCTGTAAGAGATAGGCAGCTTCCTTCAAGATGTCTCCAGCGAAGCTTGCCTGTCTTCTTTGGAGATGCATGCTATGTGATTTTTACCTGGTGCAGGAATGATCTATTACAATTTTTTAATTACATTCTTCTCTCTCTTCCTTACCTGTCATTTGTATCTAATCCTTCTCTCTCAAAAATATGTAGACAGCTTTTAGAAGATGTCGTAGAAGATTTTTCACAAATAAAAATATTTTATTTTAAATGAACACGTTTTGAGTGTAAATGCTCCAGGGAATTTTCTATTGTCAAGGGGCAAACAAAATTAAGTTAATATGCATACACAAAAGGCAAAATCTTTCTAGGTTTTTTTTTCAGTTCTCTTGAAGTTTATGAAATTGATTCATGTGAGGATTTTTTAAAATCTCATTTGGCATTGATTTGGAAATCATGGATTTCAGAGGCATGAGAGAAATCGAAAGCTGTGTTCTTTGAAAAAAATAAATTGTCTTCTTGTTTCAGCTTGAGGGAGAAAATTTTTAACCAGCTGATCTTTTTTGTATCATCTGATTTAACATGAAATCACACTCTTATAGAATGCTAGTGGCCCTTTGTGATAATTGCCCCTATGTGTTGTAAATCTAATTTTAATAGAAGTAAGTGTTTTCTCATTCTTTCTAAATGTCGTTGTTAAGAATTTCTTTCAGGACAGCAGAATCTTTAAGCGTTTATCTGGTTTTTGGGTCTTGTCCACCTGAAACCTAATCCATCAAAATGAATGTGGAAATAATTTGATCCAAAACATTAGACACATGAAAGGAATTAAGCACCTATCCTGCACATGTGAGTTGCTGAATATTTACACAGTGACAACACAAACTGTGCAATAGTTAAGCAAATTGAAATACGATGCCTACGGATGTAATCATACTATAAAGAAAAATGAGATTTATACTTCTGAAGTTACTATTATTCATTGTTTATGTGGTGACAACACCTAAGTGCAGCAGCAGTGCTGAATCCCATTGGGCTACATGTGGCAAGAACACACACTAAATGACAGTCCTCATCCCAAAAAGATTAGTCAAGCGTGACTTTAATTAGTGCTGATTGGTCCCTTTACGGACTGCGTTTCTGCCGCTAACTATTTCAAGATCCAACATATTAATTATGGCTGCACTTTTCCCACTTTCAGCAATAGCTGATGTTAGGGATGTCTTTAGGGGGAAGGATTTAACATAGCGGTTTCCCGCGATTAAGAGGGATCCCAGTTTGGCTAAATCATGCAGTGGTGGGAACTGAGAGGAGGAGTGGGAAGACCTTGCTGCCTGAGGGCCCACAGGCATGGCACAGGTTAGGGATGCTCTCAGCCACCTTTCCTGAGAACTGCTTGGCTCATGCGTTGACTTGGAGATCTCATGGCACTAGCCAAGCTGGAAAGATAGATACCTCCATCCACACAGGCCACCTCTAGCCTGAGCAGCCTGCTTTCAAACCAGATAAGACAGATGAGGCAGGGTGAAAGGAAGCTGCTGCTAGGAGATCTGAAACACTGAAAGTTTGTCTACGCGACAAGATTAACATTGCAGTGAGATTCTTCAGTGGAAATGTTTCCTGCTAACTGACAGGCAGGATCTGTGTCCAGACGAACAGATGGCTTGTGCTTCACTGTGACTCATTATTGCTACATGGTGGGAATGTCCTCTGAAGTAGGAGCTTTGGGGGTTTCTGTCTTTTGCTCCTTTGTGCTGTTGCTGAGCCCAAAGCATTGTGGAATTGCACTAGCTTTTGGCTGTTGTTCATATTATTTTTTTAGCAATGTGGGCAGCAACTGCTAAAAGTACCGTGTTTCTTTTAGGGGGACTTGTCTCATTAATTTGAAGGGGGATATGCCTAAAAGTGATCACAGGGAAGAAGAAATCATAGAAGGAGAAAGAATAAGTGGTCAGTATGTCATGGAAAGCAGTGTGGGAAGTGAGGCATGGAAATATTGGGCATTGTAAAGTGCCTCCTCATTTGAAAGAGAGTAAAAACTTCTTACCTGGGTGTTTAAAGACATGAGCACACAGTGGTGCGTGCACACAGATAATGAAAGTGCCATCAATTCACTGCCTACATGAACTATAACTCAGAGCATGTGGTGTCTCTGTACATTTGTAAAGTATCAGTGCTATAGATGCTGCTTCACAAAGTAAAATGATACAAAAATCAAAAATGTAAAAAAAACCCAAACCCAAAAAGCATTTACATATAAATAAGCTGTCCTGGAGATCTTTCGAAAATAGAAACACCGCTTGCTCAAGTAAAATTCCTTTTAATCCAGGAGCTTTCAATCTTCGCAGATCCCTGTGGGATGAAAAGATGAGAGCTGTGGGCATGCTTGGAAGGTCAATGAATGTGGATGCTGGATATAGATTCAGGGTGAAAGACTCCTTGCTGAACGTGTTATGGAAAGTGTTTAAACAAGAGCACTAGTCTGAGTGCTTCTGTGAGTTATAACAATAGTTCTATACAGAGAATAAACATGATTTGTTATTAGGTACTGTGTATGCCATTGAAATATCGGCCTGTGAATATCAGCTGTAAGCAAAGCACTCAGCCCAGGTGTAACAAGCTGGCTTCATGGAATCCTACTTTGTCAGACCGCTTTGTTCAGCAATAGCTCTTCTCTCGGGGTAACCAGCTTTGGGTACCTGGGCACCAGGGATTAATCTGCACCTTGCAAAGGGCAGGATAACTGCAACGGCCTCTTCAGCTGGAATAAGTGGTTGTGCTTTTCTCACCAAGAAAAGAGGTCTTTGCCAAGACTGTTATTTAACCCTCGAGGTTATACCCCAGGGTCTAATAGTGCCCTGAAATACAAACCTCCCATCTCAAACCGTCACCTGAAATAGAGTCCTTTCCAACCCAGTCAGTTAATTCCCCCAGTGATTCAGTATTGCTTTAGTTTTTTTCAGTCCTGAGCCACATCCATGTATCCATCATCCGTGCATCAGTCTTGAAATGATGGACAGAACATTCATTTTCATACCAGGGAGCTGAAGGTGGACAGAGTTAGATAAATATAAAATCTCTAGAGCAACAATCACTTTGAAGAATTACTTTTCTTGTGAAAATCTCACATGATGGCAGCTCTCAGCATGATATTTAAGTATTTGTAAAATGCCCTATTTCCCTGGCCCCTCAAAAGTTCTACATATGCCTAACTGCGTCCGACACTCGCATACCTCTAAAAAAACCCCCAGTATTTGGTTTTAATTTTAACACCTTTTTCCTGGAGGCAGGTGAATAGGTGAAAATCTGAGTTCCACCAGAAAAATAAATAGGCTGTCATTGCCTTTTTACATTTGAGAAAATCCTGAAGTGGCGACCAATGTGCCTTACAAGGTCTGAAAAACTGGAAGGCCAAACCCAACAACACTAACACACTTGTGATGTAAAAAAGACTGACTTTTGGGACAGTATAATGAATTTTAAGATACCTGAAGAAAAATATTTAAGATTTTATTTATTTAATTTATCTTTTGGTTGTTGGTTTTAATATTACAGGTGCCATCAGTCATCATACTAGATATTTCACTGCATTCTTTCTGAGATCATTGGGAATCTTTTCAGATTTTAATAGGATTTAAATCAGATTAAAAATACAGAATTATGATCCTTCTGCTGGCTTCCACAGAGACTCTTCTGGTGTCTAATTTAGATTTCATTAGGCTAACATGATATCATTAATTAGACATTTCACTGATAGGAGAATAGATTTTCTTTTATCAAGAGAATAAAATCAATAGCTTTTCTCAAGTGAACTCTGACATTTCTAATTTTCCTTGACTTCATGAAAATATTTGAATTGATATTGCATGGAGAATTATTATTAATATTTCCATTTCTGACCTTGGCACAAAAAGTAGGAATGTAATAATGAAATATACTAATGGCAGAAAACTGGGAGATGTTGTCAATGCAGAGATGGATCGTACTGTAGCGCCACAGAAAAAAAGAAATGGCCTTGAGGGCTGGGGTAATATCAATGCAAAGAAAAAAAAAAGCAGTATGAGATTCAGGGTCATACACTTACGTACCAGCCTCAAGGATTTATTTTGTGTAGCAGGAGATTATCAGTTAGACTTGACAGAAGAATGGATAGGCCATTTAAGCACTGATCAGGAGATCACCTGGTTGTGAGATCACCTTGTTTGGTAGAGGAATTTCAGCCAGTGGCAGGAAGGTATGTGAAGTCATGGGGCGCAGTATGCATTTCCAGGGACGTGCCGACCTGCAAACACCAAAGTTAGGTTGTGCCTGGAACACCCTATCTAACTGTGGTCTTCTGTGTTTAGGAAGTAATCCTGCATGTGAAAAGTTGCAGAGAAGGGTGACACGTGGCCATGAGAACTTGTGTTGTAAGAGAGAGAAAATAAAAAATTGTGCTCCTTTATCCAAAGAGAGCACAGCTAAGAGGGTATGTATTTGTGCTCTGAATGAAGAGGAAAAAATACCAGAGAGGAAGAACTAGTTAGTAAATATGACAGACAAAAGAACAGTTGTGTAGAAAGTGGTTATGGAGCTCTAGACTCCAAACTGGGATGTTGCATATCTTTGTTTAGACTGGGAACAAGGATGTGTATTAAATCTTGCAGTAAGAGTAGTTGAACAAAAGTCTTATTATTTAACAGTAAGATAAGAAGGCAACCACACTGAATAGTATATCAGGTATACCATCAACCATGATACAATTCAAGCAGAAATGCTAGAAATTCAGCTTCAGAACCTGTGGTGATGAAGAACCAGATTTGCATTCTGCCTTTAAAATAACACGGACAAAAGCCCAGTGGCAATCATTTCAGTTAGGCAGAACGTGTGAACAGTCAGGTCATTTTGCAGTCCCTTAGCATTCAGAATTGTTGGGCTAGTGATGTTGGCTAGTCTATCTGCGCCTTAAAAAAATCTGTTTACAGACCTGTTGTCCGTGAATTTGTGTAATCCCTTATTTGTTTCTTTAGTGTTATTTTATTGATGGTTGTCTGTTTTCTGTGATAATGGGGATTTAGACTCTCTCTCTAGGTAGGTCCCTTCCAGTTATCTCACATATTGTGGCTCCAAGCAGGAACAAAAATGTACCCTTGCTGGAGTCCTATGATTGCTTGTGTGCCCCTTTGCATAACAAAAATCCTCAGCTATGTGACTAAGATATCTTTAGCTTCTTAAGAGCAAAATATTATGTTACTGTATCATAGAAGCTAATATTCTGATGGTATCACATGTTCTTTAGTCAGCAAGCAGTATTTGAAATAAATAAGCATGCATTCACTTTTTAAGATACATAACAGGCATATTTCAGCCTTTAAATAGGCTTGTTGCCTTTTGAAATGACCACTCAACTGGAGTTGTTAGTTCAGTTCTCACTTTCAAGCTCTATCAAAGAAAGGACCAGTGGCGATTGCCCAGTGTCTGCACATTGTGCAACACGGAAAAGGAAGGGAAGCTTAATGTACAGTACTCTTGTTTAAAAGACAACCAGGTTTGTCCTTGCATGAGCTTCAGACAGTGGAGCTGGAGGCAGATCTGAGCTGGCTCTTACTCACTTCCACACACCTTAGTCTGTCAGACTCTCTCGTGGGAGTGGATTGTCTACCATCTTCTCTTCAACAAGGCTGCTGGTGTGATCAGGGTGACTGTTCTGCATCATCACTGGCATTTTGCCTGTACCTGCCACATGTCCTTTGATGTCATATTTCCCGTACAGCTTTACTTTCAGGGACATGACTCCCATCCTTACTCTTTGTGAGATTCAGTCATAAACAACTCAAGAAATGTCTCTCTGGGAACCCCCAAATATTTTTAAAGGCCTGATCTCCTCCCCCACACCTCCCCTCTTTTTTCATTCTTTTATTTGCTTATTTTTTTCTAAGTGAGATTTGTTTGTCTCTTTGGTCTATAATATACTACATTCCTCAAACCAAAGCTACAAATACTTCCATAAATGTGCAGGAAGGTTGTCTGCTTTCTCTTCTGTTAGTAGTTAAATATCTTTTGTTGCAATAGTTTAACAAGAAGAGTATTGAATTTATTGAATGGATTCACAATGTGCATTTATGACCATTGCAGGACCTGCTCCACAGGCTCTTACTGTCCACTGTTGTTAAGAGCTGTGTATGGTGATTGCTCTTTCCGCATTATATGATTAACAGGAAATATGTTTAAACTGTGGAACAAGAAATAGACAACTCAAGGAGGAATTGGAGCACAAAAGCCTGTTCATCAGTGATACGGTTTTATAACGTGTGAATGTTAATAATCTGTAGTGGTAAGTCTAGAATTCATGAAAAACTGCTAACTGATTTTTTTTTTTCCTTGAAAGACAAGAATTAATGGTTGAAATCCTATTTGCACTGGCAAATGGTCCATATTTGTAATTGACATCCAGAATTTCTGGTAGGTAATGTGGTGAGACAATATTGAAGGAAATAGTAACTTTTTCCAGACATGAACAACCTCAGATAACAATCACATCAAGAACTGAGGCAAAGCCAGATTTCATGTCTTTAAAAGTCAGTTTGTTAAGTTCTGAATCTGCACATAAGATGGGAGGGGTGAAGAATGTGTCTGAGCTTTTGTATGCAACAGGGTGACCTAGCTGTGTCCCAGCTTCCTATGGGTACCACTATGCCCTATCTTAGACTATTTTTGCTAGGAAAAGAACCTTGGCACATGGAATAAACTCAGAAAAGCCATTCTACAAAACGTTCTGGTCAGAATGATCATGAATTGGAAAATGTTGCTGTGCACAGAGGAAAGTGAGCTCCTATTTAGCCAGCAGGAAGTGGATTACTTGCTTACAGAGGTTGGCTGATGACCTTGTTGGCTGTGGAAGTCATTAGGGAAGGCAGGACTTATTGACTGATAAATCTAGCAAAAGAACAAGGTATTTTACATATCTTGAAATAGAGACAAAATGATTCATAGAATCACAGAATGGCTGGCAGAGACTCCTTGAGATCATCTTATCCATACCCCCTGTTCAAGCTAAAGGAGGTTGTCCAGAGGTTGTCCAGGACCATGTCCACTTGGGTTATGGATATTTTTCCAGAAGAAGACTCTACAAACTCTCTGAGTAACTGGTGCCAGTCCTTGACCACCCTCACAGTAAAAAAAAAAAAAAGTTTTTTTGTGTTCACATTGAATTTTTTTTGGTTTTGCTTTTTTCCCATTACCTACTGTCCTGCCTGACTCCCTCTTCTTTTTTCCCTTCCATCAGGTATTTCTGCACATTGATAAGATCCCCCTGAGCCTTCTCTTCTGCAGGCTGAACAGTCCCAGCTCATCCTATGAAAGATATTCCAGACCTTAATGGTGGCCCTGAAACCCAAACACAAAAAGTCACAAGGCTTGGAGAGATTTCTGTAAGACCTCTAGGAGGGCAGGTATTCCCTACATCTCCCCTTTAAAATATCAGACGACATTAACAAGAAAGACAAACTTGTAAGGATAATTACGGAGGAAGTACACAGCCTTGGTAAAATGTCTGAGAACTGCATCTTCACTGGTGTAATGTTCACAGAATTGTAGGGGTTGGAAGGGAGTTCAAGTCCAATGGAGATCGAGTCCAACCCCCCTGCCAAAGCAGGTTCCTTAGGACAGATCGGACAGGGAGGCGTCCAGATGGGTCTTGAATATCTCCGGAGAAGAAGACTTCACAACTGCCCTGGGCAGCCTGTTTCAGTGCTCTGTCACCCTCACTGTGAAAAAGTTCTTCTGCATATTGGTGCAGATCTTCCTATGCTTCAACTTGAAGCCATTGCCCCGTGTCCTGTCTCCACAGACAAATATATATGCTCACAATATATTTTGAAGATGTTGCAGACTATATTATTATACAGTGAAATCCTCAGGGAAATGGATAATATTAGGAAGAGTATATTTTTTCTACATTAGATTGGGATATAATTTCAATATAGTTAATTTTCTGTATTTATTCTTCTGATTCATGAGTTTGTTTTTCTCTGCTTCTGACTACTACTTCTGTGACCCTGTTAGGATCACTTTTTAAATGGGTTAGGAAAGTGAAGACCACTTTCTGAAACACTTTTTCTAACTAGAGTTTCTGTGTGTTTCTTTAGTTCAAGGAGAGCTCGTCTCCTATGCCACTTGTTTCCTTTTTTTGTTGTTGTTCTACAGAGTTTCTGCAGTGTTTCTCTGTTTGCCCCATATTTTATATGCTGTGGTACACGTTGAAAAGAAAAATGATCAGAATATGATTTAATGGGTCTCTCTCTGTATATTTGATATTTGTATTCCACCAAAAGCTTGTGTATTTTATAGGGAATTCATTTTGTATGCTCAAAATGAGTTTTCAGAATCTTTTAATTTTAGAACCTGAGACCATTAAAATGCGTTACAGCAGCATCACAAATGCACATAGCTGGAAAAATATTTTGTCCTTACGGAAATATAACGTGTATTATCTTCGTAGCTTTCCAAATCATGAATGTTGTTAGTTGCTACTGTGCCTCATAGTAAGTTAAAATAATATCCCGTCCCACAAATAATAATAATAATTAAAAAATAATTTTAAAAAAGCTATTTACTTGAAAAACTCAACATGTTTTCTACATCCCCAGCTCCTTGTGTCAGTCCAGCCTGAGACGAAGCTGGGAGGTACACACAGTGACAAGCAGGTTACAGTTTATCTGTTCCTGTCAACTGCTGGTCCTGACCGAGTGTGCTAAATCAGAACTCTGGAGTCTCTATTTATAACAGGAAATATAACATCAGGGTTGGAACTTGTCAGTTCCTAGATTAAGGCTTCATGTATGATGGAGGCTCATTAAAACATGAGTGCTTTTGAGAAGAACACATGCGAATGGAGGATTTGTAATCATAAAACTGACACGGTGCCAATGGAAGATGGCAATATATTCGTGCCTGTTGAATATTACACAGAGAAAGCTGACTCCAAGCATTCATATATTAAATGCTAGGTCCCAGAAAAGCACAACATTGGCTTTAAAGTAGTGAAATGTGGATAATAAGAAATGTAAGTTCCTTTTATTATCCTTCAAGTGTTCAAACACTGGGGACTTGTGTTTTCAAATCTGAGCAAATATGAGATATATATAAAAAATTACATATATATATATGTGTGTGTGTGTGTAAGTGTTCATGTATAGAATTGTGATTCTCAGGTCATAAGTTTTGTCAGACAATTGCAGTAGCGTTCTGTACCAAGAGACTACTGGAATGGGAAGAGTTTTGCAGTAGAGTTGAAATTATGTTAATATTGGGTTTCATGGTTGTACGGCTCGACAAAGAAATGTGGTTTCTCAAATTCAGCATTAAGCTATGAATAGATGGTGAGCCTTTCTCCAGCACTTCAAGATGACTATCCAGTTAAAATCATCTGATGCGTAACGGTCCTCAGAAGGGACAGATAGCTGAAACATGGACCGTGTTAGCAGTTAAACCCTGGAACAGAGTGGGAGAAATACCATTTTTAAATAAAATGCCACAGTGCTTTGAAAATGTTAGGGTCTATCAGTCAGTATATTTAATAGGTAAAACGCTGGAGTTACTTAAGCTTCTGCAATTTGAAATCACAGAAGCACACCCTGTGTTTAGTAGTTTTTGGCAGATGGTGGAACAAGATAGCTATTTTTTCCTGCTGGAAGATAAAAATGCTATTTGACAGAGCACAGAAAACCATGTTGCTCTAGTAGCAAAAATTATGAAATCTGCTGTTTTAGTGGGCTAGAATTATAAAATACTGCTTGTGTCACAAGGAAGATAACAGCGAAATAATATAGGGCACGGAGGTTTCTCAGGATATATTTCATTTAACGCTGAATTGCAAATTCATATTCACTGCAACGGTTTTTCAAAGAAGTTTAATTTTTCACACGTTTATAAAAATAATGTGTTTTGATGTCAGAGAAGAATGCTTGAGGCCTTACTGTGTTCTTGCAGTGCCTGTTGTGGGAATTTGTCCGAAGTTTTATTTTAAGTACCTAAAATTAGGCTCTGGGCACAGTATGGAGGCAATAGATAAACACTGCTGCTGTAGAGTTTTTAAGATACCCCTATGAACTTTTTTTTGCCTGCTCCTTGCCCAAGATAAAGAGCTGGCATTGTTATTTATATGTTTGCATGGGATATTTGAATAACTGTGATGCGGAGTATTATGCTTCCTCGGTACTTTAAAAATATAAACCTGACATTGAATCAGGAAAATATTAGGAAGATGATGAAATCCTGTTCTAGGAGCACTGCAGCTGGTGGCATGTTTACTCTTTACCATTAGACAGACAATTTTAATTTGGCTTGAACGGTTAGTTTCTTTTTGTGCAACCTTTATGCAGTTGTGAACTATGCCAAAAGGTATTTGAAGCAGAAAAGGAGCAATACCAGTGTAGCATTTGAAGGTGAACAATTTTTTTCTGTCTCCACATAGTTTTGTGAGTTTATATGTAATGCAGAAGATACACACGATAGGTTACAGTACAGACACAGTGACAGAAAGAAACTGTTCTCAGCCAGGCTGGATGCCAGAAATTAGGAGAATTTCTGTTTTAGACTGATTTTAGGAGAAGCAACATAACATCATGTCCCATTTATAAATAACTGATGAAAGATTGTGTAATAGGCCGTTACAACGAGACACACATTTGCTTCAGCTGTAATGCCTGTGTGAAGTAGTTTTACTTAAGCCACTTCGCTGACATCAGTCATGTATAATTGTCATGGAAAGTTACCGGTCCAGGCAGAGATCTCCTCACTCATCCTCACTCTCATGATGGTAACAGAGCTGGTGATACTTTACTCACCCATGTGGGAGAATTCTTGCCTGAGGGAGTGGAATTTTGTACAGGCAGCAAATTTAAGGGAGTTAAAAGGACAAGAGGTTTCCAGATGCCTTGAATTAAATGTTTGAGTGGTTATTCCTAACCATAAGTGTTCAACTCCACTCCCTCAGCGAATCACTTTCAAAATAGATATTTATTTTCAAACAAACCCAGTTGCCTTGTGAAACTGTTGGTTGGTTAGGGGAAAAAAATGACCTAATGTTTCTGAATAAAATATCTGATCTCTCGTTGCCAAGGCTGAGTCACTTCCTGTTACAATAACAAGACTGTCATCAGCAAACTTCTCTAGCCACATGGTGCAGTTTGCCAGTGTAATGCATGGCTTTATTTGTCCATGTTGTTAGAAAGTCAGTGTTGAAAAGCATACTGTGCTAAATTTGGAGACACCAGCTTTGTATTAAAGTGCATTAGTGTCGGATCTCAGTTGCATTTATTCCTGATAGTATAATCTCTGATTTCTTCGTGCAATGTAATAATATCCACCCAGCTGTGTACAGTAATGCTGTAATTCTATCAAGGGATTCTGGACACAGCGTAATGCATTAATATCATCAGAGCTTTTTCAACTGGAATTTGCAGGATCATACTCAGCTCGCTCTTATTTACAGGAATGAGAGTTGAAAAATACCTGGAAGTTCATTCCACTTGTCACCTACCAGATAACTTCTGGTGTTTTGTTGGCTACGGTGGGTTTTAAAGACATGTTTCAGTGTTCTTTCAAAACATGAATTGGCCAGTGAGCAGGACCGGTGCTTGCTTGGCTTGCAGGCTGAGGTGGTCTGCTTTCTCGCACCGCTGATTCAGCAGAGCAGGAATTCATTAGGGCTTTTTCGTAACAGGTTGGAATTCATTTCCTGGGCAAAATAAGTTGGCAAAAGCCCTTTCTGCAGTTAAAGTGGCTAGAAAATAAAGGCCTACTCCAGTGTTTAGTTTCGGTACTGTTATTGCTTTCCCCCTCCCCCAGGTTTCAGATTTTACTTAGGAGCAGTGTCTGGCAGGCTGGGTTCTGGATGATCCATCAGGCCTGTAAATGAATCCCAGTTACTGACTCACTCCGTGTGACATGAATGGCTGTTCTGAGCCTATTAATAAGAGATGGGGGGAGGGCAGGGGGTGTCTTACACATTCTTTGGGGCTTTCATCCTGGTCTTCTGCCCTAAAAATCAAGTGTTATATCAGGTTTTCAAAATGAAGGGGTAACTAAAAAAATGAACTTGCACTTTTTCGTGCCTCAGTTTCCCCCTGTTAGAAAGAGGGATGATAAAACTTCTCAATTGATGTGGTATTTATAGACAAGTGGAACTATACACACAGAGAGCTCTGGTCTTTTTCAGTAAACAAAATATTCTTCCTTAGGTTCTGGCTTTGTTTTACTCAGTCACTATATTTAATATCTGTCCTGCAGGATCATTTATGTGAATTCTTCGTGAGAGCCATGCGATGATACTCCTAGACAGTCCCCTTCTCTCCAGCCTGAGTTCTCCAGCCAAATCTGGAAGAGTCCAACAGAATTGAAGTACTTGTGAAGTGCTACTCACAAGAGGAAGGGCATCACACTGAAGTGTGTCAGTTTGAAAGTGCTTTTGCTTTTCCACTTTCACAATCAAATTGTTAAAATAATGGCACAGACCAAGGGTCTTGCTAAGGGCTAGCGAGGCGTAACCCTCAGTTTTCTTGCTTTAGCATTTTTACAAAAGAAAAAAAAAATCATCTTTGCAACTCCTTTTTTCTTTCTTTAGTTTAAAAAAGGAAACAGAACATGTAAGTTGATATGTTTTAGTTGACCATGATGAATCTGGGATAAGTTACTATGCTCTGTTCTGTGATAAACAGAAACATTATTGTGCAGTCCTGGATAAAGTCACTGATTATACTGTTTGGGCCATGAAAGCAAAATGTGTTGCAAGGGTTTGGGTGTCTGTAATTAACCGGTTGTAAATGCTGTGGTTGGTGGCTAAGCAGCTGTTGGGATCACTGTCAGAATTTCACCACTGTAAAGGAACTATCGTGTGTTCTTCCATTGTTTCAGGATGGGAAAGAACAGTTGTTTGTATACATTTCTTTCTTCCCTAAAACAGAACAAGTGTTGGCTGTAAACTTCACTTACAGTGTTCCAGGCTATATGGAGGTAAGGATTTGTATTTGCCTGAGATTGTCTTTGCCTTCAGTTTCAGACACTGAGTATCACTGCAACCTAAAGGTTCATTTTTTGTGAGGGTTTGCTGCCGCGTACCTTGAAGTGTGGTATTTTGCTGTGGACAGCTTTCCCTTCCTGTGCACCGGTTCACTCCAAGAATACAGCTCTGAGTACAATCGAGCCCTAAGTTTGGATATTAAGAATCTCAAGCATTTTTTAAGAACACATTCCATTTTAATACTGGATTCAAGCCTCCTAGGGCTATCTTAAAATAAACCTTGCAGTTTGACATAGGTAACTCTTTAGTATTGATGTGTAGCCAGCAAAGAACTTTGCCACTAGCAAATTATATCAAACACAGCAGGTCAGCTCCTGATTGCCTGAAAAGCCTAATTCTTGTAGGTGAAACTATGGTGTAAGACCTTTGGCACCCAAACCTCCTGACTCTATCTGGTTCAGGGAACGGTGAGTTCTCAGTTACAGGGAGTGGGAAGATGATGTCATTGAAAAGTTATTGCTCTGCTTTGATATTAGTAAATGTGTTCAAAGTTCTCTAGGGACCTCTCAGGGCTGAAAACTTCTCCCTACCACAGTTGCTGTGGGATAGAGGTAGTTTCCGCTCCCCACCTCCCACCCCCAAATTTCTCCACCAGTTTGTTGGGTTCTGTTTTGGGGGTTTTTAAACTAAAACGGGAATGAAAGGCATTCAGGAAAATAAGTCTGGCTCTGCACTGTTTAAGCAAACACGTTGAAAGTGAGACTGGATGCATTCTGATATCGTGAATGGAAACAAAGACAGGAACGGAAAAATGCCAGAAGTGTGTGCGTGTGAGTGTGTGTGTGGAAGAGGGGGAGGGGGAGGCAGGATGAAGTCCTTTGCAAAACAAAGTAGTAGGTGCCAATGTTGATGTTTTTAAGGCCAGCCTTTTCACTAGTTACCATGCCATAACTTGCAGCAATGAAAACCTGCGGGCCAGATTCCTCCTTTTCCTTTTCTGTATGTACAGGGTAAAAAAATAGAGTGAAGGAACTGGTAAGTTGCTGTTCCTCCTCCTGCTCGGATAAGGGTGTGAGTGATGCAACACCATGACTCTCTCCTTCATGCATCTCACCTATCACATGGGGACTTGAGCAGTTGCTTAGCTTTTCCATGCTTAAGAGCTGGGCTGGGCCTTGTCTCGCTTGTTCTGGCAACTGGCAGCTTTGCACCACTTCTGACTGTGCTGTCCTCATAGGGTCTTAGGGACATTTGAGGTTTTAAATACGTCTACATCTGGCTCTTATAACAGGTCCATCATGTACACAAGAGCCACAGACCCCAGGTATGTACTAACACTGTTGATAATGAATATAAACCTCTCAGTTGCCTCTACCCTCTCCCTCCCGAATTTATGAATTTAGGTTTTTGAGCTGTCGGGTGTATGGTTGTGAGTCTTCTTCCCGAATGCAAAGCCCAAGTTTGGTTTGTTTAATCTTGGTATAGTGGATGCTCTAATATTTTCCATGCTGCAGTGAGGCTTTTAGCAGGACGGCGAGTATCACAAGACTGCTGATAAAATCATGGGAGTTAACAAGGCCAGCACATGAAGGAGCTGTGCAGATTCAGCCTTTTTCTGAAAAAAACCCCCACATTCCATCGGCACAGAGATAAACTGAATTCTTGAAACAATCTTGCAGAATTTTTTACTTTGTGGGTAAAGTAAACCCTCTTCAGACCATCTGTATGGGATTTCAGAAGTCACATGATGGGTCCTATGTCACTTGATCAGTGACATGACTTGGCAGGGGGAGGAAAGAGATGGAAAGAAGGGAAGAATTGGCTCCTTTACAAAAGTTAAAAAAATGTGATGAGGACATTTGAAATATGTTTTTAAACTCTCACTGGCACTCAGTAGCATCATAGTCCAATTCGTAGCATCTCTGAAACAAACAATGTTTAGTAATAGCCAGCAGTGTCACTGGTGATGTCATTGGTGACACTGCTGATACCTGTCCCCTGCTCTGTTGCAGCTGGGACTGCAGCCTGAGAACATCAGAGCTTCTGGCAGGATTCCAGGGAGCTGAGTCAAAGGTGAAATGCCAGCACCAGGGAGCGATTGCTGTTTTCGCTGGCTGAAATACCAGTCGTATTACACATTTATTATACTTACACGGAGAGAATGCAAAGATAGAGTGAAGGGATAAGCAGCAGGAGAGCTAGGCTGATGGGAAGAGGCAGTATTCAAACATGATAAAGAGTGCAGCTGTGATAAAAAAGCAACAACGTTGGCTGACATGTATTATTGCTGATATGACTTTGGTCATTTATACAGGCATTTTTATTTCCTTAAAAGGGGAGCTGGTTTGGTTTGGTGTTTTTTTTTTCCTATGCTCATGTCTGACTATATGTGTGTGCACACTGCATTTCACATACGACTCTGAAAACCCACAGCTGTTCAGATTCAGAGTGGCAGAACTAAAGCGACATTTATTAGAGTCATATGGGCAGCACTGTCTGAAATTTAGGTCCCAAGCATGCAGCTAAGCCCGTGGACATGAAGCACAGGCTGAACACCACCAGTTCTTATACTTAGTCCAGCACATGCTTCAGTGATTACAACAGCAGTACTTTGCTCTGTTTGACTTAGCATTTCCCAAGACTGAAACTTTACTAGTATTCGCCTATGTCACTCCTTGCTCTCAGAAGCTGAGGAGGCTTTATGTGTGCAAGTTTTTCTTTTTTTAAAAAAAGAAACTGGAAGAATAAAATTTATTGCCTGCTTTGCTTTTTTTTTGTTCTTTTTTGGTTATTTTGTGCGATTGTTTCAGTGTTTAGTACTAAGGACAACGTTCGCTTGTACACTGCATCCTCTTTAAAAAAAAAGAAAGAGTGAATTTTGTAGTAGTGTAGGAATAATGGTTTTGAAGCTTTCTAATTCTGAGGGAATAAAGTTTCAATGCATTTAAAAATAAAGCCAAGTACTGCACCAAATGATGACATCAGAAAAACAACAAAGTTAAGTGGTATTTCTGATAGAAAAATGTTACAATTTTTGGCCACCAACCATGATGTAATTTCTGTGCATGAACTTGTAAGACCTATCTAATCCTCTTTCTTAATTTAAAGATTCCAAAGGGAGAATGAAGAATTTTAATGAAGAAAAAGATCCCCAAAAGCTGGAAAAAAATTATTCCGTTATGGTGTATTATTCAAACTAAGATTAATGTAATAGCTGTCTCTTAATGAAATCTAAGAAGTGACAGACATGGTGATGGGGTGTCCTCCAAGCAGACATACACAAATGACCTCTCTCAAAGGACATTCAGGATCCCAATTCCTTGATGACTTGGTAATGCGCTTAGCTTTATGCATGTGAAGAACCCTTTTGCTTCAAATTACGCATATGCTTCATGTTTGCAACATATCTTCCAACAAATTCAAGACTCCTTCCTTTTCTTCCAAATGCTATGTTACACGCTCTCCTCCCTTACAGTCACTTCAAAAAGCATGATCCATTTAGTCAATGGCAGAACTCCCACTGACTTCTGTAATGCTGGGAGTTAAGCTCTCTGCTTATGAAACTTAAACATTTCTTTTTAGAAAGCTGTCCAACATTGCAAAAAAGGTTCTTTCGGTCCTGCAGCTCTCCAAAATGGGGCCTTACATGTTTTCCTTATGTTGTTGTTGTTATTATTATTATTATTATTATTTCTTTTTGGAAGAGATGCTAAGGATTGAGGTCAAGTCTACTTTATCTGAAAATTTAAGGATCCCATGAGAATACCTGTAAGAATTTGTTGGCTTTATTTCTCAACCCTGCCCTCCTGTGCTAGATGCTGTGTGTCAGATTTTTGCTACTATCTGCATCAGAACTGTCTGCCATCCTCTGATACTATTCTTGTAAAAGATCATTGTGTAAGCACTGCAATTAAGAGGCAGTGGCCAGGAGATGGAAGATGCTGAAGATTTTGTTCAAGGTTTTTTTGCAAAGAAATATGGGAACAGTTTATATTTAGCCTCAGTCATGCCAAAGTTGTCCATGTCTTTCTTCTCTCTCCTATAAAAGGCATGCTAGAAAAATGTTTGTGTTCTTTGTGTCTCCTTCCTTATCTTTGGCACTGCTAAGAGGTAAGGGAGAGGAAGAACATGTTTCAAAAGGTAAGAAAGGAAGCTGTAAGGACTTGGGAGTTGCTGATAGATTTCCTACATTCAGTTGTTTCACTGTGTTGGTTCAAATATGCGATCAAATACAGGGCAGAATGTGATGAGAGCAGAGCAGCGGAGCTGACATCACATCTGTAGGTTCAGAGTCAGAGGTTGATGACTACTGGAATCAAGCACTGGTTCTGCAGAACACAGATATTCCACAGACTACTGGAATCAAGCACTGGTTCTGCAGAACACAGATAAATAGCTAAAATGGATTGTACATTTTGGTTCAGATGTAGATTCATAGGTATTTTCCATTTCTAGTAAGTAAATCTGAATTAAAAGTGCTCTGAAGTAACAGTGCATGGTGCAAAATTAAACTTCAAACCCTTCCTGAGTAAGCTGAAGTCACCCTGTACCATAACTACACACTTCACCACCATATTCTTCATTAAATGAAGTATTCCCACTTTGAAAGTTAGTCTTTGTGGAGTTTTTCTGAAAGTGGAGGTCGGATACTAATGAGACAGTTCGACTAGCCAGTGTCTTGATACATTTCATTGATGTCTTGATTAGACCCTGATTTAATGAGATACTGTACTACATGGAAGCACATCATCTTCAGTCATTTAGCACTGAGTGCAGTCTGAATGTCTCATTTTGGCAGTGTCTCTGCACTTTTGAAACTAAAAGAAAAAAAATCACAGAATAAAGCATAATTTAAGTAGAATGTTTCATTCCAACTGCAGTAGGCAATTACAAAGAAAACCATTCTGAGACTGCCCACTTCTTTGCTTCTCTTTTCAGTCCTATAGACTATGCATTAGTGCTTCTGAGGTTTTATTATACTGTATATAATGTGTTTTGAATTTAAGATTTGTAAGGGAAAAGCAGACAAAAAGACAATCTCGTGTTTCCATTCATCTTCCCTATGTGTTATTCCAGAGACTGAAAAGGGTGATACATCATCTAGATTTTGTGACTGGTGAATTTCTTTGTTGCAGAGTGTATTAGTATGACATAGAAAATTTTGACATTCTCTTTGGTGAGGCTTCCAGTGGAGGGGCAGCTCCAGAGTGCTGCAACACTAGTAGGTTTCACTGTTGGATGACATCTAAGCATCCAAAAGCTTCACTAAATCGTGCTGTAGCCTGAGCAGTCCTGGAGTTGCAAAAGATCTGAAGTAATGCCACTGTAGTTTAGGCTCACCTCCCTTTGCAGTGGTTTTGCACTGAATGAATTTCAATTGAACCTAGTGACACTGAGAGCTGAGGTAGATTTCTGAATATATAGTTCTTATAGACGTTCTCACTTCAGATCAAGGCATGATGCCATATGGAATGGCTCACAACTGTTTCTTGGCTTTGGGTTAATTGTGTAAACTGAAACAAGAGTCTGAAGAAAAGAGGGATATATTAAGAATAAATTATATCATACTAAGATGAGGTTAATTATCTCCTCTGGGAAGAGCAGATGGATTCTCGGTTAATACAGTGGAATCCATTCAGTCAGCACCTTGATAAGCACCATGTCTCTTTCACTGTCTCAGATGCCTTCCTGGAGAACCTGTGCATGTGCTTTCCAGTCAATATGAAGACTACCTAGGCAGCACATCAAAACAGTTTAAAACAATTGTCTGCCATTGACTGAAACACTGTTGTAATTTGCAAGTGTGAATGAGGTACGCTGGCAGACATTTTTTTACTGTGTGGCCAACTTGCCCAAAAATTTGACTTTTTACTTAGCAATTTGAGTGGGTTTGGTGCTGTACATCAATATACCAGGATGGATGTTCTCAAAGGTATTTTTTGTTGAGATGTGGCCACTGCATACTGACAGTGCCTATTAAAATGTTGTATTGAAGCAATTTAGGAGAATATCATGGGTAAGTACACATGATGCTCTTGGGGGCCACACACAGATGGCATGAGATGTGGTCTTTCTTGAAGGAATCCACAATAAATCATCTCTCCGTTACAACAGGGTTTAAATATAACTAATGCTGAAGGAGACATTTTTGACTTAAGGTCGGGGAAATGTGTCCATGTTGAACTTGTTTCAAGAGGAAATCTCCATGGTCACATTTGTAGCTCTTAAAGGTCATACTCAAAGAAAGATTTTCAAATTTTGATGATTAATTATTGATATTTCTGTGCTTTCCCTCCTGGATCCCAGGTAGTATATCTGCACAGGGCCTCCCATGGCCTTCAGATTTTCAGCAGCTTTTTTTCATGTGCCATTTGGCTGGGTGGGGACCTTGTAAGACTATTCCATATTAGCAGAAAAAATCTTCTACACATAAATAAAAATTTTGGGTATATTAAAACTGTTTGTGAGCAAAGAACAAATAGGAAATATCCTTAAGGAGAAAAAAATTCAGTGGGAACTTTATACATCTCTCTTCAGATCCCACACACCCTGAACCTGCTGGCAGTGCACAGCAGTGCTGTTGATACTGTTGTGTCCATTGCGTAAAGCCAAATGTAGGAGAAACACTTTATTCCAATACCTTGTGTTTGTAATCCACTGGATTAAGATCTTTGGCATTGCAGTTTTGAAGCACTGCCTGGAGTTCGGTGCCACCAGGCTGTGCAGTTGCAGGAAAGCTCAAGTGTTGGGCGCGATGCTAGGAAAACTCCACCTTTCTTTCATTTTAAAAGGGTGTAAATCAGAGGTCATTCCACTGTAACCAGCAGATTTTCTGCAGCCAGTGTGAATTCATCATCCAATTCAACAGCTTTACGTTTCCAAGTCTGGAGATACTGAGCCTTGATGCTTCAGGTCCTAGCCAAGGCAGGTCTTTTGTGTTTCCTACTTAACTAACACTTACACAATTGATGGCCAAACATTCTTTCTGGAGCATTTACCATTTCCAAATATATTTATCTTTCAAGTAAATAATTTTTGTGTTAATTAGTGACAGCTCACTGCTAAAATATTCACTTCATTCTTTTATCGCCCTGTGGCAGAGTTCTGCATGCCATGCCAGCTGTCCTTCACAGCAGGTCTTAAAGGTTTGAAGCCTTATTTGGTGTCTGCAGTGACCTTTTAAATTCCAGAGTAAAGTTGGGGCTACACAACTCGTAAATATAACACTTGTTAATAAAATGTCAGCTTTGTAGCAGTCAGGCTTGTGTGGAGCTTTCAAACGGCATTTTCCATCAGCCTAATCGTTCAGGATTGCATACATGTGGTGGCACAGNAAAAAAAAAAAACTCCCTTCTGTTCCAGCCATGTAACCAGGTCACAATGCTACCCCCTGGGGAAAAAATAATTTCCCCCAGTTACATTACAACAAACAGTTGTTAGTTTCTTCATTGCTTAGGTGACCTCAACGAAACCCAGAAATGCCAAGTTTTAAAGACTAAAGGATTGCCTAAACCATCAGTCCTTGAATCAATAGCAGTGGAAGTAAATAATAATAGCAGA
>VZTU01002967.1:43158-71208 GCA_013400835.1 Zapornia atra | reverse complement strand
TTTTTTTTTTTTTATTCCACCCCATATCACTTTGTTCCCATGCAGATTGTTGTCATAGTGTGTTCATGTTGTGTGTGGTCTTCTGGGAACAAACATAGGCAGGTTGGCATTAATCTGAAGAAGCAAAGGTTTAACTGTGGGCTTATTTTTAAGCATGTGAGTATGTGGCTGAAATCCATACCTACACAGATTGTCCTTCTAGGGTGACTAATAAAATGTGATTTTTTTGTTGTAGGCACAAACATATATCTGGCAACATAAACCAGCAAAATCTTGAAAATTTATGTAATTACACAAAAAGCCCCACTGAGAGCAGAGGGAATATTTGTATGCTTTAAATTAAATAGCTGATTAGTCACAAGCAGTGTTAGGGATCTTGTAGAATCAAAACTTGAGTTTGTGTATCATGTATCATGTAGACCATGCTCAGAGAAAGATTGTGAGAGTCATCACACAAAAAAGAAAAAAACTTTCAAAATGGGAGTCTGATGAAGTGGTTTGATTTAGAAAGGAGAGGAACAAGAGCAAACATGTCAAAAGTATGTGAAATAGTAAGTGCTGTTTAAATGGAAGAATGAGCATCTCTTTTCCTGATAAATAGTAACACAAAGGAAAATAAAAGGCAAGCTGGAAACCATTATAAGGAAACAATTTCACTACAGTATGTAATTAGAGAATAGAATTAATTATTGCAGGAAATGAGTCCAGTAACGCTAGGGGGATTCCTAGTGAATGTTCCCAGCAGTACCTGGAGTTACAACAAGCACTATACAAGCAGTGTAATAATGCTTATTGAAATGGCAGTTAAACCTTGTGCTCCGGGGCTCAATGCGACCTAAATGAGATGTGCTGCTGTACAAAAGCAGATGATATCTGATGAGGGGGACAAATTATATCACGACCTTTTGATAGAAGGGTCTTCTGCCGCCTCCTAAAATACCTGGTGATGACCAGTCTCACAGGCAGCATTAGTTCTTAGACAGAGCCAGAGTCTTTTCTTCTGTAGGTCTAATCTAGTATTTTAGTTCCAGTTGTTCTATGTATATATATCTAATAGCCTTTAAAAGGTATAGATTGAACATTCAACTTATTCCCTCTTGGTAGCTTTGTGAAGTATATTACTTGTTCAATAGACTGAACTTCAGAGATTTCTTCAATCTGTGTTATAAACTTATAAGGAAAAAGAGATAAAATCAACACTGGATTTTATTATTTTTAAAAAAATTGATCAGAATCACATGCCCTGATGATTAGGTCTTTTCATTATGGCATTTTTCAGCATTAGACACTGTACCATTGAATATGTTTCTGTTCTTTCACCCCTTTTCATTGATTTTAATGTTCTTTTTTTAAGATTAAAATTTTTATTGTACTTTCAAATCAAGTACCTTCATTGAGTAGTTCCTGCAGTTTTTGGCTATCTTTCATCTTTATTACTATCAGTCTAAAGAGAATATAAAAGGATGATGTTCTTGATAAAATCCATAATGGCCATGACAGAGCAGAAGCAGCATCGTGAAATTTCTCTTTGTGCTCTAAGTACACGGACAGCATAAATAACAATGAATGATAACAGTAGTGATGCTATATTTTTGCTGAAACTTTTGTTCTCAGAATTATGTGGCATTTTAAAGGTGATTCAAGGTGGGCATGTAAATTCCCAGATAACCAGCAAAGTCATCTACATGTATTTCTTTGCCCTGTTTGGCAGCTTCAAGTGTGGATTACATAAGTTAACATCTTGGTGGGCACTGGCATGTTCACAGCAAATTGGTTCTGTTTCACTTCTCACTTCTGTTATATGTGCATCTTAATTGTTTAATGTAATATTTCTACTTAATTACAGGAAATGTCACTTATTATATTGATGGTAAAATGAACACAGGCAATGTAAATGACATTGTACATTTTTACAATGAGAGAGAAAATGATTAATTATGAGATGGAATAAATTAACTCATACATCAAATGCTTCTAAGAGGTGTAAGAGGTGGAGGTAGGAGGTGCCTCCAGTTTAATCTCTTCTGTAGAGGAAATTAGAGTCAAATTATGTTAGACTCTAAAGAGCAGAAATGGTCTCCATGGCCTAGAAGAGCATATAATGGTACCTAACACTTATAGACAACCAATGTACCATCTTGAAGTTTATACGCTGTAATGATCACTTAATTTATCACTTCAAGTACATTGTAGCATCATAGTATACTACTTCACAAATTTTATTAGAAAGCATGAATTCAGTCATGGCAAGTATAAACCAGCTGGAGCATGCTTGCAGGAGCGGGTACACACGTAAGAGGAATCAATGAATTTCATGAAGTAGAAGCTGCAAATTGATGACTTCAGGTCAGACATAGAAAATTTCTAGAAACTTGCTCTTAACTAGTAAAGAGGCTATGTGTCTATAAATTATTTCTGTTCATTGTCCAGCGATTTAAGCTATGGCAATCCCAGGGGATAAACACTATTCATCCAGTAATAAGGTCACATTTCTAAAGTGTGCATACTTCAGCTTTACTATGCCTAACCTAAGCTGATTCTTTCTTCCTTTGCTTTCACATACAAGCATTTAATGCTCTCTGTGAAGTTGGAATTGCTATTCAAAATGTTTTACAGATTACAAAGAAAATTGATTTGAGGAACACTGGTTTAGGAGGGAAAAATGTATTTGCATGAGGAAGGACCCTTTTGCTCATGAACCCTTGACGCAGTATGCAGCATAAAGCTAGTGCCAGTCATATCCAAGAGTTCATAGCAAACAGCCTGACAAAAGCTTTTAACTTTTCCCTTTCTCATTAAATGCAGCTCTTTCCCAGGCTGAGTGGCCAAGAAAAATTAAGGCATCATTTGTTCTTGGAGGGCAGAAAAAAAGGACAGTGATGGCGACCAGGATCAGTGGAGGGTCAAGGTTTTGAGCCTGGCAGAAAAGGAATGGTCAAGTGGCAGGGGACAGAGAAGAATGAAAGACATTTGGGATGGTTATTAGATACTTAGAGTGGGGATGGTCTTTGCTTTTATTTATTTTAGTGAACTTAAATAGAAATCATCTTCATTCTGACACAGGGTGTAAAGAGAATTGAAACCCACTGGTTTTGCCACAAAACAGAGTTTGTTTTTCCAGACAGCCGTACTGCCAACCACCATTGCACAGGCATCTCTTCACATTCCTCCCCCTGCTACATCTCCCAAGGTAGTTCTTCCCCATTCCTATAGTGCATCTCTCTCTCTCTCCATCTCTCTCCACACACACACTTAGAGGATTCAAAATGTTTCTAACTCTCCTGGCATCACAAAGGCTGTAGAAATAAGCATACATCACTAATAAATGTTATATCCAAAAGCTACAGTGTGAAGAAAGATGGCCTCTTTCCCAGAAGCTGTGCACTGAATCTTTGAGTTTGTTTGCAAACCAGCACTGAATGCGGTGTTGTCAGCCCCTGCACGTAGCTAAGTGCAACTGGTGCAGACTGCAGTTAATTAGTAAGTTTGCTTTGCTTGGCTGTGCCTACAACTTTCTTCTCACAAAATGCCTTTCATGTACGTAGCTGGAAAAAAAATGTTCCTCAAAAAAGTTCTGTCCGTGTGTTTAACTCTTCTCGCCAGTGTCACTGATTCACAATCTCCTGAACAAAAGCAAATCAATGTTAGTGTGAACATAGAAGGGGGTTTAAATGTCTTTATTGCATCTCACTCGTATCTTAAAGATTTCCTCTTGAGTATACATTTTCTCTGCTATGCTTAGTGCATTCTTCTCATATAGTCCCTTCCACATGCACTTAGGCATACACTAGGAGTTTCAGGGGTTGGTGTAATGCCTAAATTATTAATTGACTGCCCATTATATAGACAATTTGAGGATTTTTAAAAATAATGCCATAGAGTTAAAATAATAGGAAGATGCTAATTAATCATAGATGCTACTTAGCCATCAAGTCTGGTCATATAAACAGCTAATTATATTTGAGTTTTTGGATGTTTTTTTATTTTTATTTTTATTTTAATGTGAGGCAATGGGACAAGAGTGGAAGGGCAGAAGACAGGGACAATGCCTGATAAATTATATTTTTTCCCCTCATTCATTAGGATTTATTTTGAAACCAAATCTTCTCATGGTTTTGGAAAGGTCTTTTTTCCTGCAGTTTAAATCTCAGTCTGAATTTGCTTTTCTCACACACACCAGAATAAATGGTATTCCACTTCATTGAAGTCAGTGGAAGCGCACAGAGGTAAAGGCTGTAGGAGAAAATTAAATCTTTTAAAGCAAACTTACTGCAGTACCTTCGTAAAGGTGAAGTTAGTTTAGTCTGTTAGTCACTTGTCAAAGTCTGACACTATATAAAGCATTAGCAGCTGGTGTGTATTGTCCAGACAACGATAATCAGCAAATCCAAGTTTATAAATTGTTGACTGGAAACAATGGTGTGGAGATAACCCTGGAGAGGTTGTGAAAGACTTCGCTGGAGTTTATTTGCATTGCAATTCTGCTGGAAGTCACAGAGGCTTGGCTTCCTACCTACTTACTGCCATTTATTTTTGATATGCCCCAAAGCATCCATGACACTTATTAAAATAGAATGGTGTCTAGGCAGCCAGCAACGCTACTATATCTTGTTTCAGCAGTTACTCTATTTTAAGACGTTCCAAAGAGGTTCGGTGTATGTCTTCAGACCTACTGCATCTGTTGATTCATGTGGATTGTGAAACCTTTGACCTAGATCAAAATTTCCAATATTTAGGAAGGGAATCTGCACTGTTTCTAGTGTCCACTTAGTGTTGTGGTTTAGCAAGATGTTCTTCTCATTTCTCATTTCTATAATTTTCTTGATACTTTTTTTTTTTTGGTACAATCCACAGGTTACATTTGCTTATAATCTAAAAATTTCTACCTTGCCAATCCATATTACTTGCTTTTTTTTTAATAGTGTGTGGTGTCTTTATGCACCTTACTGCAAAATGCACCTTTTTTTTTTTTTTTCCCTCCATGGTGTCATTAACACTCTATATGGAAGAATTTCCCTTTCATCTCATTTTTATGGCAAATCCTTTCTGCAATTTCTGGATGTGAGCCAGCCATGTTAGAGTGAAAATTGGAGCTATTCTCTCCTCAATCCTGCCAATGCTCTCACAACAGGGAATATTAGTTTATAAATTACCCCAGGGAGAAATGCCAGTCACAGAAAGCTCAGGAGATCCACAGGAGCCAAATCACACCTTTCTGATATTTCACTTCTGTGAGAGTTTGCATTCAAATGTAAACAATGTTTACATTAAGAGCTGCATTCAGCATTATAAAAGACCTCTCTGCCTCATGCATCTTGGTGAAATAGTTCCGTCTTAAATGTCTGTTTCTTATGGACTGACTTACACTGTATTTTACTGGGGGGAAAAATATTGGTGGGAAATGCACCAAACTGTCTAATTATTCATGACATATTACCTATCAGAATATAACCAGCAGCAGAGGAACAAAAGGCCATCTTCTCCTATGAAGTCTGTTCCCATTGCTGGTAATTTAGTTTGCTTCTCCCAAAGAAGCAGAGTTTTGAGCTGACAAGCGTTTTGAGATGATGAGTGTCTGTCTCAGGAACTGACAGTACAATAATTCCACGACGCGGAGGACACAAGTCAGATCGCATAGGCTGTAATGAGGTACATAAAAAGACAGCAAAATATCCCCTCAAAAGCCCAGGCTGCCAGACTGGAAGGGTACATTTCCAGGCTGATTCAGTCAGCATACCACCGCGTGACTCACTGAGGTTACACCAACTGTGAATCTTCCCTGCAAGAACTGATTGTTCGATGATGATTGTGTCACTGATTTCTGCATCTTGTCTAATGTTTCACATTTCCTACCTGCCGTGCTGTTACTGGATGTTGCATGATTATGTTGTTTATGGATCTGTCTTCTTCTCAGTGAATAAGCTGGACAAGCAGTTTCTTACTCAAGACAGCTCAGGCCCACTGTCTATCACAAATGTCCTGGACACTTCACAGAGAATAGAAATGGACAAGCAGTTTCTTTCTCAAGATGGCTCAGTCCCACTGTCTATCATAAATGTCCTGGACACTTCACAGAGCATAGAAATGGCACAGATCATGACCCAAAGGCTTGGATGTGTAAGAAGATTTCTAATTAGAGGATAAGATGCAAACTCACACATTTACATTACATTTTATTTGCCAGAGGTTTCCTTTCATACTTTCTGTCCTCAGAGTGCATATAAAATTTAATTCAGCTAAACTTTGCTTATTTATGCCTACATAGTTTGTGGTTTTTAATTTTTTTATGTCTGCAATTCATACTGAAATGTCATTGCCAGTGGAGAGGAATCACACCAGCAAAACAGCACCTATCCCATCTGTGGTGGTTTTGGACCTAACTAAAGGCCCAATACCCACCAAGCCGCTCGCTCACTCCCCCCTTCAGCCGAAAAGGGGGAGAAAATAGATATTAGGAGGCTTAGGACTTGAGATAAGGACAGAGGGATCACTCTCCAATTAGTGCAATGGGCAAAACAGACGCAGCACAGAATAAAGGAAAGAAAAAGGTGATTTATTACTACTTACTACAACTACTACACCCAGTGAACCGGAACGAGATAAGAAGCGGCCAGGTCTTCAAGCACCTTCCCCCCACCCCTCCCTTCTTAGCAAACTTAAAACTCATCCCGATTTTACTCCCTTCTTCCCCCCCCAACATGGCGCGGGGAGGGGCAGGGAATGGGCAGTGGGGTTCCGGTGATTCCCAACAAGCTGCTTTTCTTCCCCAGATATTATCACTTCTACTTCCTCCCCCCACCCCTCGCCTCTTCGCACTCATGACTTTAATCAGAGATTCGCTCCCTTCTTCCCTCCCGTTCGCAGTACAGGGGGGGCAGGGAATGGAGAGTGAGGGGTTTCAGTCCGTTCCTCCCAAGCTGTCTTCCATCTCAGCTGTGGGGGGGGGGATTCCACATACACACACCCTTCCCCTGCGGCACCGTGGGGTCCCACCCACGCGAGAGTCGTGTCCACGACCTTCTGCAGCGTGAGTCCTCTCTATCGGGGAGTCATCCCCTCACCACAGGCCTCTCAGCAGGACTCTCCCCTCCATAGGGTGCTGACGTCCGGGTCCAGACCCCCCGGCCTGGTCACCCGCAAAGTCACAAGTCCCTTGGCAAACCTGCTGAGGCGTGGATCAATCTTCACAGGCATAGTTGTCTCTGCTCCCCGTCCTCATCCATGGGCTTCGGGGGGACACCCGTTTCACCATGGACTCCACCACGAGCTGCAGGGGAAAATTTCTCTTCGCATTCTTCATCCCCCCCCTCCTGCAGGCCTGGCCTTGGAGTCTGTGCAGCTTGTTACATCTTCTCACTCCCGCTCCGGTGGCAAAGTGCGCCTGCCAGCAGTTTTTTTTCTCCTATATGTGATTCACAGAGGCGCTGTGACCAGCTCTGATAGGCTTGGTCTCAAATTTGGCCTTGAATGTACCAGTGTTTTTCAAAACATGGGGCTTGCAGAAAGCTGTAACTGCAGCCTACAAGAGCCACTGAAGCAGCAGTTACACCAAACTACAACACCATCTCTTGTCTCATGGGCCACACATCAGCGAGTAACATCTTTTAAACCTCAGTGGGATAAGACACAGAAACAGTTGTTCTGTGAGGAGCAGGGAGTTGGATTTGATCCTTATGGGTCCCTTCCAATTTGAGATATTCTGGGGACAGTGGACAAAGGCATTTTGGGGTCCTCTTTGTGGAACAAAAATGCTAATAGGAGGGAAAAGACACCACAGGAAACAATATTTGTCATATAGAAAGTCAAAGGATTAGGTTGTGAGATGGCAATAATGACAAGAAAAGTTAAAGCTGACTGCAGAAGGGTTTAATGGTGCGAGGGGGTATTGTCAGACATTTATGTAATGGTGATGTTCTTAGACAAGACTTCAAAAATACCTTGCCATTTACCTTTCTGAAGATGAACAGTTACCTCACATCAATTTGCATTTCTCTCCCTCTGCTCATGGCTACTCTTTCTGTCAGCTTGGAACAGGCACTGGTCTACCTCTCCAGCTGACCTCTGTCCCTTCCTCATGTCCTGCTCCTTGGGGCAGCCTGAGGAAGTCTAGCACAGCCTGTCATTCCCACTGCTCTGAAGGTTACCTTGTCTTCCCATCTCCCCCCAACCCCCATTATCTAGCTCAGCCCCAGACACTTCCTGTCAGGGACAGAGAGAGGGTCTCCAGGAGGAGCAGCAGCCTTTGCTACCATGTGCTCCCTCTCTCCAGCCCTGAGATGTGCTTTCCCACCATCTAAAACTGGCTCCGGGGTGGACCACTGCAGAAGCCACAGCAGGGCCCCAGGGACTTGGGGGCATGTGCTGGAATTGCTACTCTAGAGAAAAACATTTTCCATGTTCCCTGCAGAGAGCTTTTGCTTGTTTATGTACAGATACAAATCTTTTCAATTGTTTGGGAATGATAGGTTTCTCCCCTCGGAACTGAAAAACACAACCTTTTCGAGACAGAGGTAAAGCAGCTGGCATTCATACACTGCCGATTGGCATGAACAAAGGATACTGAGATAAGACAGTGTAAAGGAAAGGTTCCAGTTCTCCCCATTAAGGGCCTGATTATGCAGAGACGAAGTAAGGCTCAGGGAGGCTGGGGAGTGAGAAGGGGCTGTGAAGTGGCAGGATCCCAGCTACATCACACACACTGTAGGAATTTATCCACCAGCCTTCTTCACACCTAAGCCAACCAAGCTAGAGTAGTATTTCCTCTTTTTTGTTTTTCCGGCAAAGTATGTAGTCAGAAATATTTAATATTAAAGCAGGTCAAACACAAAGAGAGAGAGGAATGGGAAAGTAGACAAATATTGGCCATGGGTTTTATGCCTTTTTCAGCTCTGTGGGGTTCTGGAAAACAAGATTTTATCAAAATCTTAAAGCTCCCAATTGTTCGAGCAGCTCCTTAGGCAGATTAGAAAATGAGAGCAAAGATGTTTGTGGACTATAGCTTTCTTGTTTTTGTTTTCAACTTTTATATTGGACATATGTGGCATTTCAGTGAGATCGGATCTGGTTATATTCCTTTCTATATTCTAATAACTTTGGGGGAAAAAAAAAAGGGCTTAAAATAGTCATTATGAGCAGAAACCTTGGCCAGGCTCCTGCAGTGGGTTTATTTCTTGTTTGATATAAGTCAATGGAAACTCCTATCAATATCAATGCTTTCAGGTTTTTTTGTTGCATTTATCATGCCCAGATACACAGGTGATAGATAGAGAGCTATACATGCCTGGAATATTTTTTCCACGAAATGTGACAGATATTAAGAGACACTATTTCAGTAACAAAATACTTTAGCATTGATTTCCAAAAATTCAGATGGTCCCCATTAATCATGAATGCATAATTTATTGTATAAACATTACTAGAATAATAATTAGAGCATTTTTTTTCAATTTTTATTCCTATTTCTTTCAGAATTGAAATGATTTACACAGGTTGATGGAATTAAAAAAAACCCATTCATACAGTGAAGAAAAGGATCAGTCCCACATTCTGTATTAAACTAACACAGATAAGCTTGCAATTAATTTAGGACAACTCATTAAAACAATTTATTTGAGTGAAAAAACCTCCCTAATTGGATTAATTATCTCCGTTGCTCAAATAAGGGCTTAAAACCATTTGGTGTAGGATCCACAAATGATCCCATTTTCTAAAGGTTGTTTTAAACTGTATTCCCTATATGAAAACACCCTTCATATCTTATGAACTATGTCGGTCAAAACAGCAGCACTTTCTTTGCGGCCGAACACAGAAATTCCAGCTCTGCAGCTAGTCTGTTGCATGGCCATTCACCCTGAAGAAAGTGCATCCCATCTGAGCTATGGGCTCATTGCAGTTTCCCATCCAACTCCTGGGTGCTGGTGCCCCCCTTCACTGATAACATGCTGGCTGGTGTTGGACTTGGTCAAGTCCTTCCATGAACCCACAGTCAATAATGACCCTGGTAACCACTGGAGTTAAGTGAAACAATCCCAGGGAATCTCAGGTAGCAAGAGGTCACATGGGTTTCCTGGAAACTTTGGAAACTTGCCCAAGCATGGAGGGTTTGCGGTGTCACCCAACTTGACCCCGAATGACAAGTTCAAAACCCAGCAACTGCTGCCTTCACAGCCAACCGGCTGAGCAGAAGGCAGAGCTGTACTCCATGGCCAAAATACATAATGGGCCAGATCCTCATCCTATGTAAATAGGGAAATGACTGCAGCATTGCTATGCCAATTGACTCTAATCAAGGCTCTGGGCCAAGAACAAAAAGGGCATGTCTCCATGGCTCAAACCAGCAGTGTGTTACAGACCTTGGAGTTAGCTTCAAATGCTTTCTTATATGGCACAGTGCAGTTCCATATTGTGATATTAGCTTGGGTCCCAGAAACCCCTCAGACTGCCAGTCAACTTGGTACGTAAGGTTACAGCTATATGCATACTGCTTTGCATGAGCAGTGTCAAGGAAATCACCATGTTGCCTGATATTGTGCCCATGGTCACACAGATTTACCTGGTGACAGAAATGCAGGGGATTTTCATAACACCAAAATAGCACAATTTTTGCTTTGTTTCTTTTTTTCTTTTCTTTTTTTTTAATGTTTAGTTATGTTTTGAATAAAAAAGACTGAACCCTGCTTTTGAGAGGAACCCAGCTTTGCCACTTGCTATTGTAGTCATGCTCTGCTGGGAGATGCGTTCCCTGCTTTTGTCTTCATTATGCTGCCCATATCTAACCCTTGAGTACTGGAGATGCTGGAAGGTTTGAAATCCTTAGTGAGCCCAGTGACTAAAAATTACCATCTACTTACCTGAACTGATTCATGTCCTTTCCTTGTGAACGGATCACATGGACATACAGAATCCTGCTGCTGATGGCAGCGGAAAGGCCACAGATGGAATGAGCTGGTTGCTGACATCCCACTCCATCTTCTCGCACAGCATAACCAGCTGCGGCAAATACCAAATCATTGTGGGTAAAACTACACTACAAGCACCTTACAAGCAGTAGTTGTAAATTTCTGTGGTTTTCCAAATGGGTCCTTTCACAAATAACTTGAGATAAAGTGTGACTGTCCCCATGTACCTACCAGGCTGATGAGCAGAGGGTTTATATAAATCAGAGCTGAGGAAAGGCCTTTTTTAAAGTTTGTCTTTTGGTCCCTTGAGAGGGAGCAATCCGGTGGGTTTATTTGTTTTATCATGCTCACTGCTGCTTAAAAGAATACAAAATGTGGCAAGCAGCTCATTAAGAGAGAGAGAGATTGGATCTGTGTTAATATGCAAATGCTAATCCATTAGGACCCTGCTCGTACACCAATCAATCAATTAACTCATCTGTCTCTGTATTGTTCATTATTTGAAAAATGCTTTTAATCATTTTGCTATGCATTAATTAATAGCATGCCTAGTTGAAAAGAAAAAAAAGAAATTTAGCATTCCTTGGGGCTTACATGTACAAATATTTAGTATTCAGCTGTGATTCCATGATTAAGATGTATCATGTAGCCAAAGATAACACAGGGGTTTTCAGGAGGAGAGATACAGGGCAATTCGATTTTATTTCAACTCTTTCATACATATCTTTTATAAGGCACTTGATAGAATGAGCCCTTATATGTATAAATTTATACAAAATAGTTTCAGCATTGCAGAAAGAGAAACCAAGAGGATAAAATATAATTTTTCTTCTGATATTTAAGAGGTATTTGTGGGCCAAAATAATAACAAATTGACACAGCCCCAGTACTACAGGAGATACCAATTTGGTTCCCAAATTCAGTGAGACTGCAATAGAGAGAAATGCTGTTCCTGAAGGACCTGAATTTTCTAACCAATAGTGACTTTCTAATAAAAAAGAAAAAGGAAAAAAAAAAAAAGTACCAGATGAGCAGATAGATGTGCTGTAGGACAGTGAATTTGAAACTGATAGGGAGATATGTGGTATTATTTGAGAACAGATAGGATGAGCTGAGCTTCCTGAATATCCTAGAAGTCAGGCAGCAATATTTTACAAGTGCCATATGCTGGTGTTCAGGCATTTTGTAGAGAAAGGAAGAGCATCAGTCAAGGTGAGAGGAGAGTGATATACATGGGAATTTAAACAAAGGTGACAATCGCAGAGAGTATCTGAGGCAGATTAATAGACCCAAGAAAAATAGGAGTTGAGGAAAGTTCAAGATCAAGGATGAAATGAAGGTGACAAAGAGGTAAAGTAAAATGTGAAGCCTGGTTTCAAGAGAGTCAGGGTGATTTTACAAGGCAAAAGGATGTTTCTCTGCTGCGTGCAGAGCTCTATTTCTCTCCTTCCGATAAATATGTCTTTTATGTGGGTGAGTAATCACATTAATTTCATTTTCTTTCATATCAGCCATTGACTTCAAAGAATCTCTGTACCTGAATACAGGCTCACAGATACAGTGATTTGCAAGCTTAGTGTTCACTCTGACCTAACAGCCTATTTCTAAGCTGCCCCGGGGCCTTATCCTTGTCCCCGTGTCAGGGAGGCTTTGAGCTCTGCACCCACATGAATGAAGGGCTCCTCTCTTTCATTGCAGCCTTCTTCATGTGACCATTGCCAGAGCGATCTCTGAGTCCTGGGACAAAGAGAAATACATTGCTGCTCGAGCCTTTGCATTTACTGCCTGATCTGTCTTTAGTCATTTACTCCAAGGAGACTAGGAAAACCCATGCATTACGGGCTGCTAGTTCTCTGCACACATCTGCCTTGTTAAGTATGACTCACCAAGCTCAAATTGCAGAGTGTTTATCCATTTGAAATCCTGAAGCTTTTACTGTAACAGAAGGGAAAAGACGGATCGCCTCACTTAAAGCGTTACTTTCCCAAATGCTGCTATACAAAGGATTTCTAGGAACATCACTACTTCCATAGAAAAAGCATCAAGTTAGATATTATTAGTGAATATATAATGAGCAATGTGCATACTGCAGTTGACATGCTATCTACAGTTGTTAAATAACCCTTATTTTTACACTGCTTCAGATTTTTCTCTTCTTTTTCTTTCTGAGCTTTGCGAGTTGTGTTTATATATTCTATTTTGGGAGGACATTTGAGAATCTGTTAAAAAAGGAGCATGGAATAGTAAAATAAGCATAGGGCAAGACCTCACCAATTATAACTCAGGCCATGCCACTTATTTGCTATATATTACTCATATTATTTTGCCTTAGTAATATTAGTATACATTTTTGCTTCACCATGATGGTTTTCTTAGACACAAAATTCGGCTTCTCCCCTTCTTGGACAATGTTTATTCTGAAGCTCCTGAAAACAGGGCTGGAAGAAACGATGCAAAAATATGGACAAATGAAGGTGATTGATTGTTCAAGGTCACCCTCCCGGCAAGTGGCAGAGCTGGGAAGAGATAAATCTAGAGGTGGCAAGTGAGCACTGTGGAAATGCCAAGGACCAAAACATGTTTTATTTGGGAGCAGGGGAACTATCAGGTGTGTAAAAGAGAGGTACTTGAATACTTTTCTAACTAACTGTGTGCCCTGTAGCACTCACTGTACTCTGGGATTTGGGAGAAAAAAGGTGTTATGGTCAGAGATCCTCTTTGGGCAGGGGCTGACCACAGGCTAGTGCCTGAGCAGCTGGGTTGACTGCAAGGGCAGCTCCTGGGGAAGGGGCAATCCCCATACTGTGTTTTGGTGCTCTGGAATTGCCCTCCTAAGAGACAAAAGGGCTTGCTAGAAACAACCGGTTGGACCATCTGTCGGTATGTAAGATTTGGACTTAAAGCTTTTAACTGCTCGGTTTTGGAAAAGTTTCTAGGCTTTCGGAGGGTAAAAGAAGAAAAAGTGGGTTTTCTTCAGCTTTTACATTAAAATTACTGGAAATGAATTTCTGTGAGAAATAACACTTGTAAGGACATAAAACATCCTTATTTTTCAAAAAAATACCTCGAGTGAAAGACATTAACCAGCTCTAATTTTGAACATTACACCAACACCATGCCTTTCCCTGTTGCAGGAGGTAGAGTTTGCTAGCAGGAGCTGTGGGGACAGTGTGAGTAATTCCTCTGGAAAACCACTGTGCTAGCGGACACAAGATTCGGGAGTCATTTTATTTATTAAAAACCATCATTCGATCACTGACAGGAAGGGCAAACAGGTTATTGTGGCAGTGGCCCAAGACATGAAAGCCCTGACACTCGCTCCTTGCTATACATCTGCGCTCTGGGCCTCAGACTAAAAAATTCTCAGAAGCTGTTAAGTGATGAGCTGTTTTTATTTTAATTTGTCATCCCTAAAATGGGAGTTTCAGCACTTGCCTGCTTCACATAGAGTATTGGGTGGAAAAGAACACGTGATGTCTGTGGAGTTGTATGGCCACAAAAGCCAGCAAAACATCCAAGGTCCTGTTGCTAAGGAATATTAAACAGGAATTCTGGGGGCAGAGGAGATATTGTGTCCAACAGTATCCCAAATTCTGGTGGACACAAAGGAAATGAATAAACTGGGACTCATTCATCTCAGTACCATTTAAAAGATTTGGACAATGAGTTCTCACTCGGAAAGGACAAAAATCAGTAATGGGAGTTTTATTTTCAAGGCATTAAACAGGAAATTCCAAACAATGGAAAGTTTAAAACAATGAATTTAACACCAAGACCATGAGTGTATTTCCTTTCATACGTATTTGTTTAGATATGAAAAGAGTGAAAAATATTTATTGCCTTTTCTTTGTCAGTAAAAGCAACGTTTTCTTGAGTCATAGGCATCTGGTCATGGGATGTGTTTATACACAGCTGAGACCAGATAGGCTGTGGATTTTATGGGTTTGTGTATGGAGCTGTAGAACTTGCATAGCTCTCCGTGCCGATCTCCCCTGCATTCTTGGGAAGAGAGAACTGCAGAACCAAGCATTTCTGACACTTAAAGAATTCACCAGGGATGTTCACCTAACCCTGTGATTACTTCTATCTGTGCCTATAAACATACTGTAAATGATTATGGTATGGGAAGTTGTGTCCTTGCATTGATTACAGATAACGGATGACATTTTAAAAAAGCAAAAAATTAAGTCTTCCCATTCCTGACATTTTCATCAGTTCTTTTCTTTACTAATTTTCAATGTCAGAGACGGTTTGTGACAAAGCGCTAAAGTGTTACTTCCATAGATTTGCAAAGTGAATTAAGCTATCCATCCATCTCCTCTGAAGACCATATCGATATGCTCCTTGCTGTGTGTGAGGGATGAGAGAAACAGCTTTTCAAAGGCACAGTACTAGTGATCATATTTAGGAATTAACAATTAAGCTACTGGATTTCAAAATAGTTGGATTTTTGCTTAGATTCTGTCTTTGACAAAGCTGTGACTAACTGTTCACAGCTAAGACATGCACTCATCCATGAGTTGCCTCACACCCCAGCTCCCTCCCCAAGTCCTTGCTTTATCTCCTGTTTGGCAGGTTTATTATCGGAGTTAGACATAGAAACCTGGACATAATGCTGATTAAACGCCTGCACCTTTCAAACACAAAATTTTAGTCACCATAAACTTCTTGTCCCCAGGAAATCTGTCCCCAGCATTTTTTTATCTCCCAGATCCATACTGTATGAGTCTCCTGTAAGAAATGTAAAAGCCAGACTACAAAGCTCCTCACTAGCCCTGAGTCATCAAAAATGATGAGCAAGACTTCCTGAAACAGGAAGTCTTATAAAAAAAAAGTAAGTAAATAAGTAAAAGTGCACATGTATTGGAGTTTTTTAATTCGTTCTTATTTTCAGGGCTCCAAAGTTCACATTTCATTTCATAAACTATTGCTAGAATTTTCTTTTAAAAATTGAAATGGACATCCCATTCTCCCATGGCTCCAGGAACTGCAACTTCAAAAAGGCTTTCCCCAACACCTCCAAGTATTGCAGTATCTTTAGAGATAAATTCCAGTCACAACCACTGTTTTATATATAGTAATTCATGCCACTGTGTTTGGGAGTGGCTTTGAAGAATGACCTGCTTTTAAATAGACACAGGTGCTTCTACCATTATTAAAAATTGTTTCATGTAAGCAATTTTTCAGGGGGAACTAAAGATAGTTGCACATGACAACAGTGAGACAATGTAGATGATCCACCCTGGACTCCACCAGCTAGAGGCTAGTTCTCTATCAGCCCACTTGTGTGTATGGACCTTGTTAAAAAAACACCAGGTGCCTAAAAGCAGGTGAGCAGAGAGGTTAGCTTACAGATGTATGCAGCCTATCGCCAGCCTGTGACTGGGTATGCTTGTGTCTGAGTCCTTGTCTGACCTCACAAGAGATCTTGAACCCTCCCCCCCGCCCCCGTCGCCCTTTTGCCTTATCTACCCTGTTTGTGAGATGGGGTTAATGATCTTGACTTCTTTTGTAAAGCACGTTGAGGTTGCCAATGAAAGCTGCCACAGGAAGAAGGCTGGGACTGTTACAGTGACTGCAATGGTCAGTCACATAGAATGGTCTGTGTTGGAAGGGACTGTAAGGATTATAGAGTTCCATCCCCCTGCTGCAGGCAGGGCTACCAACCTCCAGTCCTAAGGCTTTGGAAATAATGAAGATGGTACTGACACAGAAATAAATCCTTTCACTGAGTGGGCACTCATTGGGTGCAAAAATATGAATTGCATCAAATATCAATTGCATCTCTTGGGTTGAAAATCTGTTTGGAGGTTAACATCTTTTCCTGTGATTTTTGGAGGATCCTTCTAGCAGCATGTGCCTGCCAAAGCAAAATGTCTAAACAGTGATGCATTGCTTTGCTGAAGCCTACCATTCAAGATTATTTACAGGGAATAAACTTTTTTTCTACTTCCTTTGCAGAGCTGCTGGATCCCACTGCTGTATTTATACTCCCCTAACAAGCTCCATTTCCATAGCCCACTATATATCCCTAATTATTCTGGTGTAGTTTAGTCCTTCAAGTATGGATCTTACCCCTTTCCCTTATCTCCAATAACCACAGCAATACCATTTTTGGTTAAGCATTTAACTTAATTTCCTATTTTTTAGAGAAATTCACCACTGGGAGCTTTTTTGTGGTACGGCTGCGCTAGAAAAGAGTGATGAAGTCCATATGGCTACACTGTTTCTGGAGCTGTCTTCATCAAATGCAGCCCTGAACCCAACTCCCATTCACTTTGCCTGCAGATCTGACTGCAGCCCTCAGCACAGATACTAACGTGTCTTCCTGGACAGTTCTCCAGGACTTGTCCCCACTGTTGAGTCAGTAATGTTTTGCCAGGGATTTCTTTAAAGAAAGCCAAGCCAAAAATTTTGCAGAGTGCAAATATGAAACAAGTAGTCAGGAAAGACCATGGGATCAATAAATATATGAGGCCAAAAAACTTGCCTAAAAGAAATCTTGGAGGCAATTGCATTGCTTAAATTAAAACCCTGTTAAATAATAGCACCGGCTACAATGAATCAGTGAGAAGTCCGAGGTTTTTGTTAGCAGGTTGTAGCCCATAGTGACAACAGACTGATTAATACTGAAACTGCCTCCAGCAAAGGGATCCTGTGTCAGGAGATGAGTGAGATCAGTGCATTACTCATAGAGGTCTCCTGGAGAGGCCAAGAGTTCTTTCAGCCGTGCAGTTTCAGTCTGGCAGTGGGTCAAAATGTACAAGCTTGGAAGTGAACAGGAGAGACTTTCACCTGGTTTGGGAAGTTTAAAATATTAATATGCATAAAAAGATTTGAAACGTTTCAGTAGTTCCCATCCTGTCAGCTACACAACTGGATCCAATTACAGTGCTTTTGGAAAAGGTTGTTTTGTCAGGTTTTAAAAAACATTTCCCTCTACTCTTCTTCCCCTCTCCCCTCTTCTCCCCTTTCGTAAATCTTTCATAATCAAGATACTTTTCTCATTGCAACTCCTGTTGTCTGACACAAAAAATGTTTTAGAATTCATAGCAGATTGCTTGATGTTAAACTTTGTTCAATAATAGGCCATTAGTTTAGTTGATGCATGACTCTCTGAATACTTTGTACCAGTAAATATAACAAGCTCATGATAATTACTATGTGTAACATGTTTGCATTCAAACATGACCTTGAACTTACTTCTCAAACATTTCAGAAATGTCAGCTATGATGATGATCTTTGTTCATTACTAAAAGGAGTTTCTGGGTCTGAATTGTGTAACACATATTTATATGTATTAAAATGACACAGTAGAGCTATTTTTATTGTTTTAAAACTTTTAAAACACTTTTAAATATCAGTAGCCCTATGAGTCATGCGATCCTGTGACCACCTCGGCACTTTTCCAATCCAAAAGTCTATTAAAAGCTTTGACAAAAGAAACCTTAGTTTATTTCAGCAGCAGTGACAAGGCCAACCTGTACACTTATTAACACCCTGCTAAAAATGACATAGGCATACAGCAGCACATTTTGCCAAGAGGTATACAGTCCTAATTTAAAATGCAAATGGTATTATTTTGTCTAGAAATGAACAGGATAGGGTGTTCATTGACACAGGAAAATGTCTGCAGCAAGCGAAGGCGAGGCAGTGCTATCACCCCTGGCTATTGAATCACCTGACCTATGGGTGCCAGCTGTCAGCCTCCGCAGTGCGGTGCGGTGCGGTCCCCTGCCTTGGGTTGTCTCCCTCAGGCACAGGAGGATGTGTGGGTCACAGGACAGATCATCACCTCCGCTCGCAGTAGCTTGGTTCCCTGTCCTTGGTTTAGGCAGTGAGCTAAGGAGGGTACAACTGACCAAATGGTTCAGGCAATATGCCATGGGAGAGAAAGCATCACACTGTGAGATACTATGGTGGTGAAAACATGCAGCTGCCAAAGTCTCCTGCCCTCTAGCAGATGGCAATGACCTTTAACTTACAGCTGAGAAGTGACCCTCACCTACACCGTGCTCTGCAGTCATTTAATAGCTTTGCTTCCAATGGAAAAAAGAAACAATTCTCATACAGAAGAAATTGGCTTTTGTCTAGGAATTGGTGTGACGTAAACTGTAAGTGACTCCACACCAGAACATGCTGCCACCTCCACTGGAACCGCCTGTGTTCAGAGAATGGTGAGGCTCCTTCCCTCCTTCTGTCACTGTGTTGTGCTGAAACGCTCATTTATGAAGAGTTAAAATTAGAGGGTCTCTGTCCTTGCTCTAAAGCAGCAGCCAGCTCCACTTCTCTGATGCCTGCTTGCTTCCAAAGCACTGAGACTGCTTTTAATAACAAAGTGAAAGTGACACTGGTGCCAGTCATTTATATTCCCTTATGCACATTTACATTCAGCTTCTCTCGCGTCTTTCTTAAATTAGGTACTGTCCACATTAGAATTCAAGCCATGCCAGCCACAGCTATGTTTAAATGTGGTTGCGTGCTAGTACAACGCCAGCATACCATGCCTGACCACAGGGGAACAAGGATTTTTAAACTGTTGTTGCTGTTTCTCTTCCCTCCCAAAGCAGTGTAAGCTGCACTGTGCTGGTGGTGGCAGGTCAGGCCTCCAGTCGATATAAATCGTGCCATTTTGGTAAAGCTGCGTGTATTTTGAACTGTCTAGACTCTGCTTCTGTTTCTCTGGAAAGACTATATGGACCGTTATTCTGGCAGGCAGAAAATACATGGCTCATGTTGCTCAGTTCATTACTGGACGAAGCTCCAGATCTTTTGGGGAGAGACACAGAATGGCATAAAAAGAAAAACCTCTGGCACCAGAAGCATTGCATAAGAACTCTGTGAAACAGGAATAATAGTAAAAACTCTCTTCATAGCAACTCAGTAGCAAGGCTATTCCTTCCTCTTCAGAAGGTTAAATGCTGTAGTTATGGCTAAAAAAAGGCAATACAACCTTTTGAGTAAGAATCCTCTGCTCAAAAGCATGCTGTGGATTACTTATGTTATACTACAGATGGAAAATGGAGATCCTAGGTAATATTTTGATTTGGCTTGTATCAGTCACTTGGCACAATAATGCACTAGTGTAAAATTGACCCATGTAACGATGATACAAGATGGTGAAATCAGCACTTTAGACTTCTGTTTGAAGAGCTGTTAAACACCGGCTTTATGTCACTGTGGACAAGTTACTGCCCTGCAATTCACTAAGTAGTAATGCAACAACTGCACATTCAGTCCCTGGGATACAATTGGGCCCAAAACCTGAGGTCTCAGAGCTGCAACTGGGACTAACATCTAAAGTTCATAAATAAGACTGGAAGTCGTACACTAGTTTCCCTATCGCTATCCACTGAATGATGAATGACTCACAAGGAAGTCAGGTGTAAATCCTTGCTCACAACTTAGTTCATATGGCTGAAAACGAGGCCGTGGTTCACATTCAAACTCTGCTGTAGACCTATATAGGGCAGAGAATAACATTTTTGATTCCTTAAGATGAGCGATAAACTGCAATTTAAAACAGAAAGGGGTTTTTTTGGTTTTTTTTTTTGTTGTTGTTGTTGTTATATCAGCAGGAAAGACGGTCCAGGATTTGCCATAAAAACAGTTCTGACAGGGCAGAAAATGAGGTTTTTCAGATAGGAAAAAGAAGTGTTTATTTCATTAAGAACACTGTTTCTGAAAAATACCCTGGAAGCTTTTAATGGAACAGTATCTTGTGTTTCAATTAGTGTACTATCTTGAAAGACCTGGTACTTGGCTCTTATACCCAGGCCTGTGTGTCCATAACACACCCACCACCAGTGAGTGGTGTAAAGGCAAAATGAATTTGTCGAGGACACTGTTGAGTGTGATGGTGTTTTTGTGGAGAGTCTGAGAAAGGGAATATTGGTAAGGGAAAGAATAGTGCTTGTTTTTTGATTAAGGAGGTTGTTCATATCCAGATCAGTCTGTGCAACCAAATTATTAACAGGCATTGGGTAAGCCGCTTCAGTCAGGGCTCTAGGAAGCCACTAATATCACACCTAGAAACAGGGAACATAAAAGCTAGGAACACAACAGCTTTTTGCCCCTGACTTGTCAGTCACTTCCTCTCTGCTTTTGGTCTACCACTGTCTCAGAAGACCATTTGTCATCACGTGCCTCATCGCCCATCTGCCTGGTACTGCTGATTTGCAGATTGCTTGCTGGTGGCCAGCAGAGATTGCAACAGCCATGCAAGCTGAACAGAGGCTATGGGGCTGCCCATGGTCATTCTTTTCTAGAGAAAAGAAAGGAAGGCTGAGTTAAAGATGGAAACTGCTCTCGAGTGAGAAATACCACTCTTGGTTCACCTATTGAGAATCTATAGCTTTTACTTTTTAAGTAAAAAAGTGAAAAAGTCAAAGTATATTTCTTTGCAGGTCTCGTGGGAGGGAAGCCCTTAATGGAAAAGTATCTCAAGCTTCAATTAGGATACTATCTCAAAAATGTATCAGGATCATAAATTAGAATAATTTAATTGGACCTACCTCATTTTTATACCAGCTAGGAATGTGACCCTCTACCTCTATCTGAAGGAATTTTCAGTCAGAAGTTATGCTTCTTTATAAAGTGTTTCAAAGTCTTTGTGGGCTGTTGAATGGCAAATTTCGGTGCTTTAGGCCACCTTCTTTAACTTAATGGAATAGTTGTGCAACTAAATGCAACAACATATTTTTGGTGTGGTGCACATCTGAGTACAGCTAGTTCTGTCTCCCTGTAGAAGAAGAAAAATAAAAAGATGTTTAATGGCAATGACCAAAAGCAGTAGGTGGACTATTCTGTGTTTGGGGTATGTGAAGTTTTTATTTTTCAAACAGAAACATGTTCTTTTGATTAATGGAATTTCAGTCGTCAAAATGCCTTCACTATATCCATGTTTGGATGAAAAGCATAGGTTCGCCTTCTAATAAGCTGTTATACTACTGCTGGCACAAGTTCTTACCACAGGTTTGCCACAGGAACCATGATTCACGGTATTGTGTGTTCTGGACTACTTAACATTACAGTTATTAAGCAGTTCTGAGAAAGGCAAAGCTCTTAAAAAGTCAGCACATCCTGCAGGGCCTCAACTGTTTTACAAACATGTCAGGTATCTCTGCACTGGCTAATTTGCGAGATAAGCCTTTTATGTTGGGGATTTTGTCTGGACAAAGTGAGCTGGCTGGAGAGCTGGATATGCAAGTGAACCACTTACCGTGCCTCTTGCATCAGGCACACACATAACTAATACTTTAATCATCAATGTTCAAACACAGTTACCAGATACGGCGCCAGAAATAACTTCTGTCTCTGTTATTTTTGTTGACCTACCATATTTCTTCACTTTGGTCTTGTTTCTAACCCTCGTTCACTTTTGGTTTTGAAATCAGTGGGCAGATCAAGAGTTTCATAAAACTCTTCCTTCCCTAAATTTGCCTTTGTATGAAATATGCCTCTGATATGCCAAACATTGCCGATGGCTATTAACTTTCACTTAACAGACTGCAAATTAATTTACCACGCTGACATGGGCAGTTCAAGGCACGGCATGAGTCACAACTCATGTTATAGTTTGTTCAATTATATCCCAGTCATTTGAGCTAATTGAGTCAAATGATACAGTGTCACAGGACTTACTGTAAGTCCAGAGGATTTCTCCTTCTGCCTAAGCTGCTCATCTTCAACTGCCGACAGCTCGCAGCACTGGGTGCCAGGGATCTGGCAGTGAAAGCCTCCAGCAGCCTTCACCCCTCTGCGTGTCAGCGGGTGCTTCAGCATCCGCTCCACGGCTGCTGCTTGTGGACGTGGGCTGTAACCTTGCTCCCTCTCCTCCCTCGCTGCCTGCTCGCCGGACGCCAGCGGTGTGTCGTGCCCCCCCAAATCTGTGCCGGGACTCCCAGTGCCGGAGCCCCGCGGGCGGAGCCAGCTCCGCGGCGGGTTGCGCGCCCCGGCCCTCCCGGCCCCGGAGCCACTCTCAGCCAGAGCTGCGACTTGCAACCTCTTGTGGTTTTACTCGGAAAAGGAATAGGAAGCGATGGGGTAAAACTGCTCCGAAAACGCTGCTCTGGGTTTTTTGCTGGTTTTCCGTCGGTGCCGAGCAGTGCTGCTGTGGGTCATAGGCTACTGAGCTACGCAAGCGCTTTGCAGTGGGGTCAGTGCCCTTTGACACCGGCACGAATGGCAGTAGCTCCGTCGTAATAAAGCCATTTTGAAACGGGCACGTTTTACTTCCATTGTAAAGTACTTTGAAGATGTAGATTATGTGAGCCTCCTGTCAGCAGGACATTACATCCAAAACATTATATCCATTGTAGAGGTAGGTAATCAGAGGCACAAGAAGCTTAGCTGCCTAAAATTACACACCTCAGTCCAAGCAAATAGATTGTGAATCCCTTACTGTTAGAAAGCAGCTATTCCCCTCCAACACCACCAGGAAGACGGTGGTATGTCAAGTCTTCACGCTGCAGTTCACATCCATGAGTTGTAAAAGCACAGGGGGGATAACTAGACATCAAGTTCCAAAAATTAAACCTAAGGAAAAAAAAAAAAATCACTGGGATTATTTTCAAGGGAAAATGTCACCATTATTCAAAGTAATTGTTTTGGTTAATAAAAAATCAGCCTTTAGAAAAAAAGTGTCCTCAACCAAAAAACTTTTCCATTTTCTTTGGAGAAGTGATTAATTTATCACTCAAACACTACAATAGTGTTTCATGTGAAACTGTGAGAGTACAACAATGAAAGTGCATTCTGAAGCAGAGTCCAGAGACATCTTTCAGACACCTCAGATTTGGGTAAGGATGAACCCCAGGAAGGCTTTTCATGCAGGTTGCAGGAACAGGGGCTTTCAAGTTTCACAAAATCATTGCTTTGTTTGTCTGCACCCAAAGTGGGAGTCACTAACTAGTGGGGAGCTAACAGGGTGTGGGATAGTCATTCCTCAGGGCAGGACCTGTGAGAGGTTTAGAGGTCCTCTCCAAGTCCTAGAAGAAGCGATATTCCAAAGAAGGCCATGAGGGAAAAGTGCCAGGGGTGGTTTTGGCTGAAGGTTGACAGACTTTTATGGAATAACCTTTCTCTCAGTAAGCCGTAGCCCAGAGGGACTGACTTTTCACCCCTACAGATGTTGCTCTTTCTTTGGAAATCAAGTAGCGACTCCTACCAGCTCTTCAAATCACTGACTTGTAGAAGATTTTTAATTTACTGAAACAAGCTTAATTCAGTCAGTTTTTTTTCCTCTATACCAGAAACTGATGAATTCCCTTTATCGTAGAACTGACAGTAAACTGCATCACTGGAAAGAAAAGTATCCCTTCCTCCTGTTTTATTTCTGTTTTCAGCCCCTGCTATAAAATAACCTTTGGTTTTATGCTTTGCTCAAATAACATGTATGATTCAAGTTCGGACATTCCACGTGTGAAAAGTGAAGCTTCTACCAGGTAGGATTTTCTTGTTTAATCCTGTTAACTAACTTCATACTGGACTGACATTCTTACAATTCAAAGAACTCTGATTTTCCAATTTAGAACACTTGAACAAAAGGTCAAAACAATGCAACGTTGATTTAGGTGCTACACAGGGACCATTTGCACATAACTAGTTGCAGGATCTTCACTTCAGACTGAAATTTAAGATGTATGCAGATCATAAGTGCTGGCTGATCTATTTGCCTTCTTGGCTGCAAATTGCCTTTGTGCCACTAGGCACCTGGGCACAGCAGTGCTGCTGTAAGCCATCACTCTGTATGGATGTCCAAAGGAGGAGAAGCAATACTCTCACACCAACAAAATTGGTTCTTGATGGAGATCTATTTATACGTTTATAAAACAATGCAAAACAGACATCTGTTGAAGCATTTCACTAATAGTGGGAATATTTATTGCATTTTTCTGAATGTGATGACCCAATTTACATGCTGATTTGCTTAGCATCTGCTGTGATACTGAAGGAAGAAACCCCCACAGAAATCACAGAAATTAATGTTAGGGGAGGGGATGTCTGAAGGACATTTGCTCCAATCTCCTGCTTGAGGCAGGCCTGTCACCAGCACTAGATTAAGTCAATCATAGCTTAGTCTACCTTAAGTCTTTCAAATCTGCTGGGATGGAGATTCCACAGCTTCCCTGTGCTGCCTTTTCTAGTATTTCTTTGTCCTTTCAGTGAAAAAAAAAAATGTATCTCTTTCACCAACCAAAACCTTCCAAGTTGCGGTTTATGGCTGATGCCCCTTGCTATGTTGTCTGTTAAAACTTAGGAGACTTTGGACCTCTCACCTTTGTAACAACTCTTCAAGCAGTTGTGAGAAGTCCCAGAGTAAATAGGAGAAGTATGTGTTACCATATTCATTAATAAATTTGAAAATTTGTATATTGAAATACTCCAGATCACAGCTATCAGGGTTCAGGCTTCATTAATATAATCCTTTCTGAGATTTATCCTACATAGGTGAAGCGTTCCCATTAGGGAGGCAGTGCTGCAATGCTCATCAAAACATCGGTGTAAAGAAGACTTGATGTGACCAGTATTAGGTTCTGGAGGTGCCAGACTCTCACTAGTGAGAGTTCATGCAGCAGCTGGGGACAGCTTCCTGAAAGTAGGTGGAATCTGATGTTTTGCATATCCCGTTCCTTTTGTCCTGCACAGTACACGACACTTTTTCTGTATAAAAGAAGAGGGTATGGCTAATCCTGCCTAGAGTATTAAAAATGCAAATGCCAGCCTGGGTGTCACATTAAGAAAAAAAGTCCACAATTTTCCTTTCTTATTTTCTGAATATTTTATATGGTCCTTAAAACCTGCGTCAGGTTTTATTTAATTCTAAAATGAGAATAAGATCATCAGAAACTAATTAGATCTGGTTCTAGTGTAAAACCACAATGGAAACTTTTCTGAAATGTCGAAGCTGCTATAGTTATTACTTGTTCTGGGCTCTAAGGGAGCCGAGTAGTTTCCAGTCTTTGTGTCATTTCTTTTATATCCATTTTGTCTTGTCTGCTTTTGTTGTTGTTACTTAATATGCACCACAATGGTAAAATATAGAGAAAAAGACTATTGCATATCCCAAAGCCATGTATAACACTCTCACTTTTATTTTTTTTATTCCCCAAACCCTGACAGTAGTCCTGACTATAAGAGTTGTGAGCTTTGGGTAAAAAACAAATGAACACCTGTGTTTTTCTATTTCACTCCAAGATATTGGAATAAATAAATATGTAACACAAATAGCTGTGCTGGTAGACTAGTATTTCCATTCCCTCTCCAGTTGTTTGACACTATTTGGGTAGGGCTTGTTTTTCTTTGGTTGGAAAATGTTGTCTTGAAACAAAGAAAACTTGTAAGAATGTTCTATGTTTGAGAGAATTTTTCCTTTTTTGAGATTTTATTGCCTTTCTCGCACCCTTAATGAAATTTTGATCAAAGTGAGAATGGGACAATGAGAAACATCTTGTTCTGTGCTAGTACCAAAGCACAAATTAAAGTCCCCTCTGGTTCTTGGTGGGAACACAAGCAATGTCTTGAGTCAGTGTCATGACCACTGGGCAAGAAGTGATGGTGATGTCTCTCACTTCCTACAACCTCCACCCAGGCATTTAGGTGCCAACTGGAAACTAGACTTCAGGTTGAAGAATGGCTTTAACCACCTGCCAACAGACTCCTAAAATCGCAGGACTAGAAAGGACCTCAGAAAATCATCTCATTCAGTGTTCTCCCTGTACATGGGATAAGTTATGTGAAGTCATTCCTCACAGATGTTATTCTAATCTGTTCTTAAAAGCCTTCAGTGTAGTGAGTCCAAACCTCTGGGGGTTTCTGTTTAAAGCTTTAAAAATTTCTAAACTAGACTCAGTATTATAGTTTCTAATTTGGGGATTTTTTTTTCTTTACAGGAAGTAAGAGCTAATATTCTCATCGTCTAGATGGGAAAGTGAATTACAGATAGCACTGGGCTGATTCTGATGATGCATAAAACTCCACCTTCCCATAAACCAGCTATTCTACATGACGGATATACGCTTTAATTCTATGGTAATGAACATAGCAACAGTTCACAAGTGTTGATGGCATTTTCTGTATAATTAACCTCTAATGTAGCAATTTACATCAAAGACAATAATGCATTGTTTCCTGTACATGGCCTACAAAGGGCTCTCTCCACACGTGTTTTTCAAAGCTAATCCCATTTGCTTGTTTCCTATGATTCTTTGTCAAATTTTGCAAAGGATTTCTTAAAAAAGGTGAAGAAATTAGCAAATAATAGGAAGGGATTCAGAGACCAAACAAAAAGGAATAGAAAGGACTGTAGGTGTTCATCTTGTGTTTTGAAATTGCATTATCTTTCAAAGAAATAAATCAGGACAGGTTGTAAACTGAGGTGAATTTAATTGTCAGCAAATTTAATGATTTTATTGCAAATCTTGAAATATTTTCTTTGAGCTCAAAACCTCTGAACATGTGGAGTTCATGGGGGTTTTTTTGTAATTAAAAACTAAAACCCAAACCAAAAAAACTAAACCAAACCAAAGGGTCTAGTGTGATATTACAGTGTAAGATGAAAAATTATGTGCTTAAACTTTTTTATTATGTAAAAATAATCAGAACCTATGTTTTGCATGAAAAAAAAAAAGGTAATTGCTAAAATCAACCTCATATTTGCTCAGNAATTGCTAAAAGCAACCTCATATTTGCTCAGAGGGACTATTTAAAAGAGTGTTTACACCAGCTGTAGATTTGTTCCTTTTAATGTTTATAATAAGGCCTATTATTATAATATGTATAATAGGACTTATAATAAGGAGGAGTTTACAAGACCTGCATAAGCCAAAGAGTAAATTCACCTAAATAGAAAGATTTTTTGCAATTCTGTCAACTAGTATTAGCTGTTAGATTTCCATCTGGATGGTTCTATGGGATAAATAGGCTAGTACCTGTTGTTGCAAACTTTTGCTTGTTTAAGGAAAGCCAGAGTTTTAGATACAAAAGTCTTTAGTTTTCTTTATAAGAAATCATAACTTAACTTTTATTCCTTCATTAATTATTATTTCCCTCACTTTCTCCCCATGTCTCCTCTAAGGAGACTTAAAATACTTGTTAGAGAAGGATCTTTCTGATCAGCAACTCCACCCCTCCTTGCTATACTCTCACATC
>VZTU01002967.1:26899-38683 GCA_013400835.1 Zapornia atra | reverse complement strand
TTTGGCTGGGTTTTTTTCCCCCATTTTCTTTTTAGCAGTCCAATTATGATTTTCCTGTAATGTGATCAAAAGCACAATCCTGATGATTTCTACAGTGGCACAAAAACCTTCTCTCTCAACATCTAATGGTAGAATTGGTTCTCACAACATTTGAATGAATAGAATGCCTATCATATCCCACTCATTATTTTGTTCCTAACAAAAATTTGTTTATCTAGCCACAAAAGGATAGAAATGGAAATACCTTTTTTTTTTTTCAGAAAAAAAAAAGTTGTTCTGATCATCCCATGAAGGAGGTAATAATAATAAAAAATCTAAACTGTCCTCTACCACCAAAAACAATTATCACAATTTTTGAGATATCNCGTTGCACAATCTTCTATGATTTATTTTTCCATTACCAGTCCCAAGTTATTTGGGCTGTGCTATCCTCTGGATATACACCTCTTATGCGAAAAAGTGTTTTGGAATATTTTTTCCTTCTACCCTCTTTCTGGAATTTTGACTCAATAAAATATCCCCTTCAACCTTAACTGATACGTTTCTTCAGATCAGTAACGAAGACACCATGAAAAATGGGGTGTAATACACAGCTAGAGTCCGTGAGTAGGAACCTTCCCGCTGGTTGCAGTAGTTCCTATTGCTATTCCAATAGCAGTGTTTTAATGCTGTAAAAGTATTTTTTAGTGCTAATTTAAGAGCTGATCTGAATTGTTCAGAGGGCAGCACTGGCACCACTATCTTCTCAGTTAAAAGATTAAAAAATAATAAAAAGAAATGTCTGTATTTCACAATATACTTCCTACTATTTTGATTCCAACATTTTACCACTTTTCTAGCTTTGAAGGAAAAAAAGACTCTCTTTCATAGGATTTCAGTTTTAGCAATAGATTTTGTAAAATAATTAACAGAGATGTTAACATACAGACATGACTGTTTACTTTGTTTCCCTGGGTTTCTGCTAGCTAGCATGGCAATTCTGAGTTCAATAAATTTACAGTGGAACAAAAAACTGTTATAATCTACTTCCTTTTGTCTTTAATGTTTAATTTGAGCAAAACTTGCACGTCACCTAGTTTATGACACAGAAAACGAATTATTCAACTGCTGTGTAAGAGATGTGAGTAATTGCTTTATGGAAGACCACACGTGCTCCACCCAGTTAGAATCTGGGTTTGTTCTCTCACACCAGGTGTAGATGGGTCAAATGTGCACTGAGACACAATCTCATTTCCTATGAATAGGTGAGAGTCCATAAAGTTTATGGGGCTACATAAAGAGACATCAGCAGGTCCTTAGAATTTTCCTGTTAAAAAACTTCTGCTCTGTTGGAGAGATTCTGCATTTAGCAGAGAAAATTTGGAGCCAGGGCTTTTGCACCAGCTGTCTTTTGTCCTGTAAATTGTCTCCAGATTCACAATTGCCAGGATTAAGGCTGGGGAGACTGAATGCTTGTGGAAGAAAACAGTATTTAAGCAGGAAATCTGAAAACACAGGATTATATCCTTGATGGACCAAAGTTCATGTAGGCTATTGTACCTTCTTGGACCGGAGCCAATGTGACAGGAAATGGTAAAAATTTTGAGTGATTTGGCCCATGAATTCATACTGATCCTGACAGAGTGGCTAACACAAAAATTTCTTCTAATACGTTTATTTTTTTGTCAGTTATGACCAAATATATTTGCAATATTTATGAATATATATGTGCATTTATTTACACATGAGCAGAGTTTTGACCTGTATGACTTCCTTCTGTGAACAGCTTTCCAGTAAGAGCTTGTAATCAGGATGCATCTATAAAAAAATTCTAAGGGAAAAAAAAAGGCCTTGATTTCTTGAACTCCAACAATTCCTGAAGTAGTTTTTATGAGGGAATAGTCTCTGTTTTAATTTAAAATGAAATGCACACATTGTTTGTGTTCAGAAGGTGTACTTGTTTTCCGTGGTTAGAGGATGGCATTTATAAAGGCCATTTTAAGCATTTAACTACTGTGAAATTCAGTTTATTAAAGCCTACAAGTTCTCCCTGTCCTTAATCAAGAGAGATCAATATCTCCACATGGTGAGTCTGAATATCTTTGGAGGATATTTAGTATAGGGTTATGTGGACATCATCTCCTGTGGCAAAGTTTTTTTGGGTTTTTTGCTTGTTTGTTTTTGGTTTTGTTTTTTAATGACATAAAAAATTTTGGTGTAGGAGTACAATACAGGAAAACAAAACAACCTAGTAACGTTGTATAGTTTTGATGCAACATAGGACATACAACCCTTTATCAGAGCAGGATTTTTTTTGTGGGCTAATGTGCAACTGTGTCCAGTGACTCAAATCAAATACAGTCCCTGAGGTAAGAGAAGATGCTTACCCCACGCAGACCACGTTCTCGACAGCAGCAAAACTCTGTGTTTGAGTATCTCAGATCCTTCGGCAGATCTGAGATTGAAACAAGGATTTATGAAAATTGCTCAGTGACATAAACCAGATTTTCGTTACAGGAAATATTTAATTTTGACAAGATTTTCTTAGAATCAGTAACTTCAGCTTACTAACTTCCTTTTTTTGGTATCACAGTTTACACCACTGTGACTGTTACCATAGATATGGAGTATGTTTGTTTCCATGGTAACACATGATGTGCCATAAACAAACAAACTACATAGCGATAACTTAACTTGAATGTCATTATGCTATGCTACTTTTAGCAAAATGTAAATATTAATTGAAAGAGGATGTGAACAATATTAAACAGTTTGTATGGCATATTCAAGTTATTTACATGCACATTTTAATGAAAATCCAGCAAGGCAAAGTCATCAAGTCTTTACAAAAGTATGAAATAATAGTTTAAGCAGCTTAAAATCCCAGTTCTGACTCCTCTTTTACACTGATCATGTAGCTTCACCTCCGGGCCTTCGATTTCACCTGTATGAAAAAAAGGATAATAATATTCACTTGTTTTTAGAAGTCAAATGAACTAGTTATCATTCAATGAATTATTTAAAGCAATCCCTGTTATTATTATTAAATTTATAATAACGATAATTATTATCCAAAACACTTAAATGACAAAAAAAGAATTGAGTATATTCCTTGTTACACCAGATCCCCTCGTTGAAATAATATCAGTCCCACCTGAAACTGCACCTGGCTTAAATGTGTAAATTACACTTGTCCCCCAGTTTCTGGTAGCCATAAAATACCAGTCTCAACATTTTAAACTGCTTAAAGAACGCTTAAATATTTCAATTGTAACAAACAACATTTTACTTTTTAAAAGATCTCAGCTATGCAAGTCAGAAACCATACTGCAGTCTGGTTAATAGCAGTTAAAATTGTTTGTATCTTTGGTTCTCAAATTAGAGAAACCTATTTTTAAGGTGGTCCAGTCTTCAGTGTCCAATTCTATGTGTGCATGTGGGCTTAGAAAGATTTATTTTCTGTGTTGGGCTTGACAAAGCATTGTGAAAAATAAGGTGTCAACCTACATGGTTCATTGAGGCTGCATAAATGCTACACACATGGGTAATATGAGGGAAGTTGTGTTTAGAGAATGCAATAGATTGTAAAGAGAAGTAGAATCAGAAGGAGTATTCAGCTTTTCAGTGCTAGTAAATGCATGTAGATTAAAAATCACCTGGGTAAATCCAGAAAGTGTAAGTGATTTTAGAATAAGGCTGCACTAAATGTCCATGAAGCCATCATCAGACTGTGTACGGTGTGAAGAACTCATGTCATCATGGACCTTTGACGCTAGGAATGTACGAGATCCCCTACCTACCAGAACCAAACCCACCCCTTGCAGCAGCTCTCCATTCAGATCAAGCAGGAACAGCTGAATAAGGTTGTTGAAGCCTACCAGGGGATGAGTAAAATTTACATATGTTAGCCAGCCTTGGTTACTGAGATGATGTTTTTTTTTTCTTTCGGTTTCTTTTATATGAATGGCCCGCTATGATTTTAGTAATATATAGCATCAGACGATCCTCTGTTGCCAGAGGCAAAAGGCTGCAGACCTGCTATTATCTCTGCTTGTGAGCTGAGGGAAGGCAGGATCAAAAACTTCATTCTCCCCTGTTTCCAAAATGTGACGGAGATATTACTCATCCTACTTCTGTTGCTGGGAGAGTACATTAGCCACAAGCCATCTCCCAAGCAATTCTCCGGAGGTTCCTCTTCTAGCGAGCACTACCCAAGGCACTTCTCTCTCCAAAGTGTAGTATCTCTTTCTAAAAGTGCAGGGATCTACCTCCTCTTGGAGTTACTCCATGGAGATGCAGCACTCGCTGTTCACCACAGTTAAACTGCTAACGTGAGAGGAAGCTTAAGAATTTTCTTCCTCTAGGAACAGAAATCCTCACTCATCGTCCATGAAAAGCGCAATTCTATTAAAATACATGCTTATTAGAGGTCACTGCATTTTCACACCATTTCCTAGAGATTGTGTACTCCTGTGCAGTACGCTGATGCATACCGCTGCCTGATACAAACAGGACCCATGTCAGCAACCCAGGAAATGTCACTTGCAGAGATTACTTGAAGCAGAGTCATTCCTTTTGTGTCACAAGATAGTAACTCTGAGGTTTTTCTGAGTTGGTGTGGGGTCTGTGGGGATGAAGTGACTCAAAGTGTTGGAGTAGACCTGTGCAGCACTTGCTTCCAGCCTGGAGGGAGTGTAACTTGCTCTGCTGTGTCCATGTGAGTGTCCTAGAAGTCTGTGTATCTGAAGTGGCTGGCTGCCTGCTTTGCTCCTCCTTTTTTTGTGCACTGTAAGAAAGAAGAAGTGAGGAATAGGACTGTAGTTTAACCTGTGCTGCTTATGACATGTTGAATTTCATTTGTTGCAGCTGAACCACCCTTCTCAAAGCTGTTGTATGACAATAGCAGATGGCTGATTTAAAATCACCTATACACAATGGATTACATTAACATAAGCTTTGGTAAATAATAAATAGTAAAATGTATCTAGCTCTTGTGGCTGGAAATTTCAGGCACGCAAGGGCTGTGAAGCTCAAGTGCTGAGAAAGCAGAAAGAAATCCCAGAAGGCCTCAAAATATACTTTAAATCTCATGAGTCAGTGTAGGGATTCGCGGCTGACCTGATTACTGAATGGTCAGAACTGGCAGTGCTTTGCTGGCCGGTAAAGCAATGCTGAGGTCTCTTTTCTTTATTCCATTTCATAAGGTAGCCTGGTAAACAATAGAAATGCTGAAAATGGACTTTCCTAATCACAGCAGTCAGGGTAAAAAAGAAATTTGTATTTGTATTAAAGGTGCAGCAGAAGTGCAAAGAAGACACAGGTTTGCCTTTCCTTAAAAACTCTGAAAATGCACTAGTGAAATGTGTCACCCGTATCACAGCTTGCTAACTCCATGCTATGCTTTGTTTTAAAATCCAATGAAAAGCAGCACCCTCCAGGATGAGATCAGCCCCAGGAAGACAATACTGCAGTAACAGGGGGCTGAAATAGGAGTCAGGTCCCAGCCCTCTCTTCTGCCAGCTGCAGAAGGAAGTTGTAAGGCAACATATAGTTAATCCTCAGCATCCATGTCACATCTTACTCATAAAACATCACACACACAAGTTGTACATTTGGATACCTCTTCACCCCACCCCTTCCCTCCGCTCCCACAGCTGGTCCCTCATCTTGAAAATCTTTGATGCAACACTGAGTTGTCCCTTTCTGCAGCCTGGTCTGCACCTGACAGGTACAAAGGGGACTTCAAAGCAGACCTGGGACCTGACACCTCCCACCAGCTGAGTCCCAAGCTCACAAGGGGCATTACCCACATATTGCCAAGCTGAGCCTGGCACGGCAAACCCTCCCCTACCGTGTCACAGCTTCATGTGGCCCCATGCAGACTGCCTCATGTACGGGGAGGGCAGAGAGTAAAGAGGTCTGCCTTTGGGGGCACTATCATCTCAGCCACAGTTTGGATGCTTGCCAGACAGAACAAAACGGGGCTGAAGTCATAGATTCAGACTAGGAACTTTTTTGGACAAGCACTGACATGATTTTACTGTCATGTGCAGTCCCCAAAGCAGTGTCAGTTGTCCCCAGAATGGGCTTTTCTTTTGTATGTTACCCAGTAAGAGGAACCTCAGTCAAGATCTTAGTTTGAAATGAAAAATTAAAGAGGTGGTAATAGTGAATAAAAGATTACATTAGCCATAAGTAATTTTAAAGAGATAAGAATGCAGTCCTGGGATGCCAAATTTCAATGTATTCTGTCTCTTGGGATTTTCTACTTATTTGGATAAAACACCTTTGCACAGCAGATGAAATCTGATGCAATCCTGTTATCTGGCTGAATGTTTTCCTGTGCTGCTGAAATCCTGTGAATTGCCCCAGTCAGGATCTAGTTGTACTGGTCTGCGTAGGGGGATCAAGGTTCCTTCCCTCAAGGATCCTGGATGTCTCTTGCATGACTCACACACTTCTAAGCCACTAAAGCTAAACACCTTCTAAAAGTGAGAGACCACCCCTCTCCAGAGAAAAACTGACTGGAAAAAGTTTAAGGAGAGGTGACCATTTTTTATTTTTAGATTTTATATATATAGATAAGAACTGTACAGAGTTCTTTCTTTAGTAATGAAGAACTCGAGGCTGGGAATTCACTCTTCAGTTTGGGCTGCTTTTTAGCATGAGAAAACCCCTTGTCTTCAGAGGAGGAGAAGACTGGAAAGAATTAGTGTACAGCTGTTTATGTGCACTTGGGCTTAGTCAGTGTTTGTATTTCAGTGTGTGGACTGACATCCAGCTCCTGCAGCTGACACACAATGGAGTGTGAGTTCAGTGGGTCCTGGGTCAGACGGCAAGCAAGAGAATAAATAAAAAATCAACATTAATTGAGGTCACCTATACTTTAAGTAATTATACAGCAGTAGAAAGGGCAGCACAAAAGAAACATTGGAAGCACAACAGTAAAACAGTGCAAGGAAAGAGATCTGTTCATTCAAACTGACTCTGTAACTGCTAGACATAGTTTTCAAATGAGCTGTCCCTCTCGAATTTGGCAGGCAGGATCTTTTGGTTTCACAGGAAGAAGCAATTCTCATCAGAGCAGCTCTAGCCCAAGCTGCAGCAATGAAGAGATAGCTTGACAGTTCAGGCCCTTCTAAGGTTACTGCTGTTAAATTAGCCACTTGAAAACACTAAATACCAGCTTGTGAGATGATCTTTTTAGTGGGCAAAGGCCTTTTAAATTTTATTAGAGCGATTAGTCTTTTTATAGGACTCAAAATAAAATTAATCATTGTGGTAATTCAGCATTAAATAACTCCCCTGGTTTCAGTCAAGCATGGGGGTTTTGAGGAAGGGATTTTTGTTTGTTTTCTTTGAGGTGGTTGTGTCTTCTTCCTGTCAGTTTACAGCATGTTTTATAAGTAACTGTGGGTTTGGAGGCACAAATCTCTGTGGCTGTGTTCAGAAGGAAGCTCACCAAAAAGGGAATTCCTTAGCCTTTCTCAGTAACATCTTCTTTCATCTCCATACACATACAGCCCCAGTGCAGTTTCCCATGAAACAGTAAAATGGCACATCCATATAGAAAGATCAGATGTTGTTAGAAAGGTATAATTATAACCTGGTCCCTTCACTCTGTCTCTTTTTCTCCTCCAAGACAAGTTCCACTTGGATAAATAACATCTTGTTTCTTCATTTGCATTTTTAATGTCTTGTTTACCTTTTCAGCGCCATCAGGGTACAGAACAGTTTTTAAGTAGTTTCTCAACAAATTTTTAACCATTGCAGCATGATTTTTTTTTTTTTCTGCTCTTTGCTTTCATATGATTTCCACATTTATGTATTAAAAAACACATAATTTTTAATAATGCACACAGTCACTTGCAGAACACTCTTTGAAAAAGTGCAAAGCATCAAAGTCATGCTACCAAATAAAAACTTTCTAGCCGCTAAGGCATTGATTTAATTTTACTTATCTGCAGAAGTTTAAGATGTTTTTTACCCACACCTCTTTGTTCTGCGTTTCTGCTGGACGTCACCAAGTGGTTGCAATCCTCCATTTCAGCCATTTCACAGTCTGGTCCAGCATTTCAGCTCAGTCTTCAGGAGGCCGTCAACTTAATAACAATACTTCTCCCAAAATCAGCTGAAATATGGGCATAGTTTCCCCAGGTTTCCAGCCAACAGAAAGACAGTGAATGCAGCTGGGCCCAGGAGCAATAACCAGTGCAATGAGGTACTTCGGTGCTCAGCTGTCAAAAGGCAACTGGTCTCACAAATAATAACTATTTAGTCTCACAAATCCTCACATGTCTTCTAAATTATCAAGTGAGAAATTAAATTGGATTAATCATATTCATACATATGAGCACATGCATGTGTTCCCAGATGCGTGACATCATACGCTCGACAATGCAATACAATGAAATTATGTATATGCTGCCACATCTCACTGTCTGGGGGTTAACTTCCAGCAGCGAGTCCCTTCCACTCTAAGGAGCCTTTAACAACATCTGAAACAAGCAAACTACAGCAACAGTCAAAGCCCAAATATCATACTGTGAATATAGCAATAATATTGCCATTTAAATATTTAAATCATTTAAATATTCCAGCAATTTTGAAGTATTTATGCACATGTGCTCACAACATTTAATGACTGCGCCATTGAGAGATATCAGTACGGGGTTACTTTTTTGTAGCTGCAGAAGGCTACAGCTCAGCTCGTCACTCAGCTTGCTTTATTGTAACTGGAGAGCAACAGCCCTTTGTTTGGAAAGCCTTTAGTCATACTGTCATAATGAAGCAGGAATTTGAGGTCTTAGGCATCTCCAATGTAGTTATCCACATCTTGTCAAACCAGTCCTGCCCTTATTGAATAGATGTTCTTGTCTGTATCTTCACTTTCATGAGAATGGTTAACATCCTGTATTGATGTCTTTTTAGTCTTTAGCAAATAAAATCCTAATTAGATTTTTGTTTATGCTGATATTTACCACAGGGGAATATTGACTTTAATGCTATTTTCCTGTTCTCTTGCCACATTTTGGCTCCAAATGTCCCCTTTTTAGCTGATCGCTCCAGTCTTGCCTTATAGAACATTGCTATTTTCCAGCAACAACAAGCCTTTTTTATTTGTTTGTTTTGATGTTTCCAAAACAGACTTCTGAAATCTCTTTCCTCACTTAATGTCTGTGGTATTTTGATTTATTGTGTCAGTCTCCTGCTGGACACAAATTCAATGTTCTGGCTTGCCCAAGTAGGTGATCTCACAAACTCAGAGTTTACTTCAAATATCAGAGCAGTTGATAGGTTTTAGAACTAAAAGGAGTAGAGGAGGGTAACCCCAAATTTATTCTAAAATGGAGCTTTGTAAGTTTACTTAAAAGACTCCCTGAGGTGGTTGCCTTCAATGGAAGGGAGCTGTGACAGCAAAGAAATCCATTTTTGCTATGATAGCAACCAAGAAATCCATTTTTGTTTGCCATGTTCCTATGTCCCTCGGTTTGCAACCACATTGTGGGTAAGCATATGATGCGCTCAGTAGGAAATTATGTCTCAGTGTGATCAAGAGGATTTCATAATTCTTATCACAGGCTCAGGGCATGTTACAAGAAGGGTGAGCAGGAACTATTAGAAAACATGAACAAACTTTGATAGCCCTACTACTTATCTGATGTCATAGGGCACTTGTTTGTACACTGGCAGCATGACCAAAAGGAAACGTTTGTCAATATTTGTTGATCAGCAGGAATATTGCAGTTCTCTGTCCGCTTCTCAATAGTCTTGGGGAAATAGAGGACTGTTGCTCTCCTTTCTTTAAGCTTTCTGCATAGCACAGGACAAAAGAGTTCATCTTACAGTTCCTACCATTAGACTCTGATAGGAGTGTCCAGTTGAATTATGTGTCATTGAATTAACCATACAAATTAGAATTGCAATTATAACTGTAATGAATTGTAATTTATTGACCAGTCACTGTATTTTACCACTAAAAGCCGTGAGTTTGATGCTGTAGTAGAAGTTTCCTGAACTACAAACTTTGAGAACTAATGCTTCGTTGATTGGTGTCCCTGGGAGTTGGAATTCTTCCTTTAGCTCCAGACTGTTAAATCTTTGGGGAGAGGGCTTTCAGAGTGGTGAATACACTGGACTCCAATCCTAAGTACCTTTTTGCCTATGGTTAATTTTGACTACCTGTATGAAAACAGCTCACTCAATGAATCTAATTGTTTATGTAACTTCAATTATTTGCTTAAATGTTTATCTATTGCGCTCAGTCCTTTGCGGAAGCAAGTTCATTATATTTCCTAGTACTAGTGATGTATAGCTTCTTTGAAGCTGCAGTGTTTGCATTTGAGTTTGTATCCCCATTTCAGCAAAAAAGAAGTGCTGCATCTGTCTCCCTTCTGATCAAACATCTGTTTTCAGCATAGTTCACTTGGGGCCTTTGCTGTAACTCCAGAGCATGGCTTTTTGCTTCTGATTACATGCTGATATATATTAACCACTCTGGTAAAACTTCTCAAGGCTAAACTTTATGGGGGGCTCCTATTTCATCTTCTTACAGCCTTCACTTACTGGGCTGAGGCCATATTCTAATGCTTTTTTAGAAAGACATGCTTCTAATTGGACTGTGGCTTAGTCCAGTTAGTGCAATTTGCAAAATAATTTATGTGTTACAGTGCTGGGCTGGGCTGGTAAATTGGTGGAAGAAGCTTGCTGTCCTTTGATCTGCTCAATCAGCTATGTAAAGTGAGAAATTAGCCTCCAGGTCTATCTCATGTCAGCTGCCTAACGTCACTGATTTAAAAGCTCCCAATTTTTATTCTAGAGAGTTATCAAATGTTCACATAAATATAGTATGCTCACATATTTTTGAAGATGCAGCTTAAAATAAAAATCATGTTTAAAGGTGTTGGAAGACATTAGGATATGAATGTGTAAAGCACATGGATGAGGTAAAGGCAGGAGCAGGGGTGTTGTATAAAGGGGTTGAATTTCTGGAGCTATATTGTATTCTTCTTGCTACAACGTGTTGGATGTACTCTAGTAATCAGTGTTGTCTCATGTGTGAAAACAACATTGTGATGCAGATAATAGTTGTCAGATGACTCTCAATTATAAAACAGTCTTTGGAGACCAAGAAACGGAACCATGCAGTAAATGACAACTTAACACAGATTATTAATCAAAATTATGATCTTACTCTACGTGTTCTGAAACTGAGGAATTACTTGTGAATTCATTGCAGTCATTGCTCTTAATTATGATCACATGTGAATAACCTAGCTTCTGGACACCAGCTGATATTATTTGGATTTACTGAATCATATAAGACACATGACCCTCCTTGTGCAAGCATCAGATCAGGGCATTTGTGTTCATATGACTGAATGTAGTTAATCTCTCTGTCATTTTTCTGAGTCAGTGGAATTTCAGAGACTTTGCATCTCTCACAAATCTATTGTAAATTAAATCAAGAATTTGATTTGATCATTCAGGCATACTCTTTTTTTCCTAGTGTTAAAAGGGGCTAGAATTTCCATCAAATGTATATGAACTCCTATTAGTTCAAGACAAGGCACTGGAATGCCTGACTGATATGTATTGGAAATGAACAAGATTTATTTATTTTTTTTTAATCACATATATCAATCAGGAAATCAGCATATTCTAGATACAGAACATTTGTGTCTTCTATTGGAGAAAATTAGTGATCATAGGGTTCTGAAACTTTTCCAAATGCTTTATAAATCAACAGTTCAAGCAATGTTATCACTCTAGTGAGAATTCTCAACCACACATAAGATTGGAGAG
>VZTU01002967.1:13192-26863 GCA_013400835.1 Zapornia atra | reverse complement strand
TCTCTGTCTGATTTTACGCAGAGAAATGTCTTTTTGTATAGATGAAAGAACTTCTGGCATGGCTAGAATGGTATACAAGACCTTTTCCTTTCCTTTTTATTCACTTTTTTTGAATAATGAATAACTACTGAAGATTATTTTTCCTTTCAACTTATCTAGTTATCCTAATCAAGTTGTTCAGTCTTTCTGTAGTGGAGTGTTTCTAATGTGTAATGATTTGTTATCAGGATAAACCCATTCCCCAAACACTCTGAAATAAGACTTCTTCCAGACTCATGGGCCGTGGCAGTTGTATAAATTTTTTGTTCTTGGACATGTATAAGCCTAGCTGACCATAGTCCACAGACCAATAAATCCACAGAGTTCTGAAGATACTTTCATTTCATAATTGAGTAGAGAATCATACATTTTATGGAGAGATGTTTTTCCATCCCTTAGTGATTTTTGTGTAGGCTATTGGCCCAGATTGTCATCTAGAATCTGAAAACAGAGGAAATGCATTGATTTCAGCAGCATTACTCGTGATCTACAGCAGTTCAAGGGAGCCTTTAGCTAAAATGCTTTCAGCAAAAGGTAGAAAATTTAAAAATTCAACTTCCAGCACCCAGAAATGACCTTAGGTGAAAAAACAAACCAAACTAAACCCCCAAACCGCTTTTAAAAGTTTTACAAAATATATATGCATTCTAATATCTCCAACCAACCTTTTGCAGGGGTTTTTATTCTGTATGATTTTATACTTTACAATTAAAGAGTTATTGCAACTTACAGTTTGTCCTAATTTCCTTCCATTCAGAATGGTATTTTATTGTGCTTAACACTGTGGAAAGTGGAAGGTGCCAAGAATTGCTTACTTTGTTGAAACCCAAATTATTTATTCTTGTGATTTGTGAAAAAGAGACAGAGGGATGCTAATAGTCAATTATTTTATCTCCTTTTGCTCTCTTGACATCATGTAAAAGACTGAGTTGTAGATACCAAAAGTTCACTGTTCTGAAGGTAGAAAAAGGTTAAATAGAACGCAAACATTACCCTAAATGTAACTTGAAAATTCCTATTAAAAATAATGCTATTTCATTCATTAGTCAGCCTGAGGCCTGAAATAGCAAATACGTGTGTGCATTTATACCTGACTCTCTTGAAAAGTCCCAGTGAATCCTAACAGAGGGGTTTAGGATATGGATCTTTGGTTAAAAAGTGCTGAAATTTTTTATTCTCTCAATATTTTAATATCCTCAGTGATCTTCCCTGTTCCTTGCTAGAAATAGGAGAGCCAAGTAAGACATCTATTGGCACCTCATCTCTTCAGTTCACACTGCAACACCGAATTTTATACTATAGTCCTGGACTGTGGATTTTGGTGACTGAAGTATGGCAAAATCCACTTTGCAACTTTTGGCGAAAAATCTTGGCCATACAATAGGGTCATTGATAGCTTTACTCCCACAGTTAAATCAGAGCCCTTAGTGCAAGGTGCACTGCAGCCTGGAAAAAAACCCACAGGTTTACATGGAAGTAGATGAGGGAAGGAAACTATTATAAACTGTGATGTAGCTCCTGAGGACTCACCAGAGACAGATTTTTTTTTTCTCTGTTATTTCTAAGCATGAATTTCTTTTTTTCCTTTAAGAGGCATTTGCATTACAGGATATTTCCTCAAAATGATTTGGCACTTCAATTCATTATTTATCCTTCTAAAATGAAGCTGACCTAATATCTACATGCTGCAGAGTGTTACTGTAGGAGTGTTAAGATTAATGCTGGTTTTTTTACTCCCACACTGATGGATTTAGGCAATAGTGCTAATTGCAAATTCTTAAAAACATTATGCTTTCTTTTAACTTCTGAATACTTAGGTCCCAGCAGTCACTTTATAATATAATCTAAGCCATGCAGCATCAGATGCTTCTACATGAGATTTCATTTTGCTTGTCTAGTGTTTCAGGTATGGCCCATATCTAATTTTTAAAATCTCTTAAAAGAACTTCCTCCCTGTAGAAGTGAACTGGTATTTTTGGAGAGGGGGGGGTAAAAGAAATGTACACCCATCTGAAGCCCTCTGTTCTCTGTACATCTGAGAAGAAGTTACAATTTCTGAATTCTACTCATTCCGTATGATGAACTCTTGGGTTTCATGAAAGAAAGCTTTTGCTGAACTTTATGCATGCTCTTGAATTCCTGTGGATATTAGTAGAACTGGAGTGCAAGATTAAATTCTAGCATATGTTTTTCCTACAGGAGCTGACTAAGCCAAATCAAAATATTGCCACCAACTGCTTTTTGGATTATTTTCTCTGCTTGTTTAGTGAGTTAAATCAGATCACTTGAGTACTAGATTTGAATGAAAGGCAGCAGCATCAGTATGAGGTTGGACGTAAGGGGGGGACTGTCCCTTCTTGTACACCAAGACATTTCATTGTCTTAATTATGCAAGAATTTCAGAACTTGTCTTTGGTTTTTAAGCTAAGGTATACCTACTGAGTCCTAAAGAGAATAATTCAAATTCAACATTTTTAAATGTTTACTGATATCCTTAGTAATCCATTTAATTTTTTTTTTTAAGGAATTTTTCCTTTCCCAACTACTCAATATCATTGGACTAGTGTGACAACAGGGAGAATCAAACATAGCCACACTTTGTTGTTAAAAGTGTAAATTCTAAGAAATTCTGCAAGAAATAATCTACCCCAAATAGACCAGTTCTTACCCATATTAAAAGTTTGTGTGTTACTTCTCACATGTAATGTAAATCTGTCTCACCCACCATTTCTTTCATATATATTTTTATAATCTTGTGGTCATCTATAAAAAAGAAGCCAAAGAGGCCAAGCTTAAAGCTATGATTCAAGAACCAATTTAAGTGTTTTGGCTTTGGCTTTGGACCTGGGCTTTGGACTGCCTTTCTCTTTCTTTCCTCAGTACCAATAGCCTCCTGGATAGAATAATGCCCTAGAACAAAAAAGTCTATGCTTGGCAATGTAGTACCTTCTGCAGAGTGTAAATGGTAATGTGGAACTTACGTACTTCTTTCCCTGAAATGAAGCTATGTAAGCACTGCAAAGTTGTCAGTTAAAAGATGTAAGCACTATGATGACATGAGCAGCTTGAAGGAGATATAATTTCATAAATCTGCTTTTTTATTTTGAGAATTGGGACACTGATAGTGATATACCTAAACCTCTAATCTTAGCGATCCACTGTTGTTTCTGATGCAGGTTCAGACAACCTTGCAGGTTTAAAGGAAAATGTTTCCATAAACTTGAGGAGTAAAGAACTTTTTGAGAGCATTATACATTAGTCTTTGTTGAGTGAGTAGAACTACAGAGCATATTTCAATTTCTGCTGTAGATATTAATTCTTGTTGCCCACTATCCATGTCTGTCTGTCAAAGAAAGATTTTACATACATAAGTTCTATGCAGTCTACAGTTTTCATTCCACATGACAGAGATACAATGACAGCCTTATGAAATATAATAACTTCCCGTTATTGTATAATATGGCACAAGGTGCATGTAAAGCAGAGAATTATACAGACATTATGAAGCATCCATATCCACGGAGTGCAAAGAAAAATGATATCCAATTTTCATGTGCGGTTTAGACTTGAAATTCTTTCTTGAGATGAAGACATTAATATTTTGATAGTAAAAAGTCATTTTTCAGTAGCATTCACAGATTGCCAGTAAAAGATAATGCTTCCCTGGTGGACAAGCTTTTTTACAATATGTCTTCCACATACTAATGAAATCCCCAGAAAGCAATGGCTGGTTCTGTAGTTTGCTAGATAAAGAAAAAAAAAAAAAAAGGGAGGGGGGGACTTAGGAGAATACTTTGTGCTGAATAATGTATTTCATTTATTTCACTCCCTTTCTACTTGCAGAATATATAAAAATCCATTTAAATTTCAGATTTTTATGGATTTGTTTGTTATTCAGAGGTGCTCAGTAAGCACGTATTAAATTTTTCTATTCTTAGTGAAATACCCACAACATGATGCAATGATGACCTAAGTAATATTCTGTTTTGTTTTCCTGATTGGATGACTTAAGTGCCATACTTAGGAAGAAAGACCTGTCTGAAAACTTCTTTAAAATGTGTATTTGTATGAATGTTATCACCAGTCCCAGAACTACAATTAACAGCTGCAGCATCTTAAGGTTCTTTCTCCTCTGAGAAATTCCTTTTGAGGTTCCCAGGAGATATATCTTATTTTCATTGATACAGAGAATTTGGAAACCTCATCCAGTGGTACTTAAGCTAATTTCTTGGGGAATAATAGTGGAAGTAATTGGGAATTTTCTGATTATAGCATTTCCCTCCTTGGGAAATTCCATTTTGTTGAAATGGGAACTTCCCACAGTAATGTAACAGTTTCAAAGAACTGAAGAATCTGAGAAGGGGCAGGGAGGAGCAGTGCAGAAGCAAAGACTCACCCATACCCATACAGCCTCATGGTTAGCTTGAACAGTAAAAAATGAGAAAGACAACTCATACAGAACAAAACTTTTCTGTGTTGTGGGCTGCATCAAAGGAAGTGTGACCAGCAGGTGACTCTCCACCTATATTTCACTCTGATTGAGATCCCACCTGGAGTACTGTGTCCAGTACAAGAAAGACATGGAATTGTTGGAGTGAGTCTGGAGGATGGCCATGAAGATGATCAGAGGGCTGGAGCACCTCTCCTATGAAGGCTGAGAGAGTTGGGGTTATTCAGCCTGAATAAGAGAAAGTCTGGGGGAGACCTTAAAGCAGCCTTCCAATACCTAAAGGAGCCTGCAAAAAATCTGGAGAGGGACTGTTTGCAAGGGCAAGGGCATGGAGTGTTACGACAAAGGGTAACGGCTTTAAGCTGAAAGAGGGCAGATTTAGATTAGATATAAAGAAGAAATTCTTCCCTGTGAGGGTGGTGAGGTCCTGTCACAGGCTGCCCAGAGAAGCTGTGGCTGCCCTCTCTCCAGCAGTGTTCAAGGACAGGTTGGATGAAGCTTTGAGCAACCTGGTCTAGTTGAAGATGTCTGTGCTCATTGCAGAAGGGAGTTGGGCTAGTTGACATTTAGAGGTCACTTCCACCCCAAACCATTTGATTATTTTATGATTCCATGACATCTAGATGACAATGTCTTCTTCTAGATTCATTCTAAAGATAGCAGCTATTCCAAGGCAAACACCTGCAAGATCCCACTAAAAAAGTACCTACTCCTCAATCAATCTTGTATTAAAGAAATAACTGGATAGGTTTATAATTTGAGGTATGCATTATCTTTCACTCTAGGCTTCCTATACTACAAGGAATCATTCCCTCTTCTCTGCCAACCCCCTCCCCCCATCCTACCATCAATTCAGAACAATTTTTCCAGTCAGAGGCAAAAAAAAGTTGATGAACTTGAAGCAGCTAGCACATGTTAGGTGAACTATTTGCCCATAATATTTTAAGTCTTTGAGAGACTATTTATTGTTCAGCTTCTATAAAATAATAATTGAAAATCATATTTGACTACATTCCATAGAAAAATAATTAAAATCACATTTGATTATGTACTTCACTGACCTACTACCAAATGCAATGAATAATTACAGGCAGCAGCCAAGGTAAGTAAAAAAATAGATTTTTTGGTTCTTGTCCTTTTCTTTGGCTTGGGACAAAGGTGGCTATAGCATGTGTGGTATCCAGAGTAACCTGTCCTTTGATTAGAAACACGAAAGCAAGGCTTGGTGATTGTAGATGAAAGTCTGTCAATGAAGCTCAATATTATAGTTATTTTAGTTGAAGCTAAAGCCAGGATGGCTGTGGGTATCTACTGAACAAGGAGGGTACTATTAGCTTAGGACTTGTACGCTGGATGAGTGAACAATGAGGTGGGTTGGGAACTGGCTGAAGAGCAGAGGTTAGAGGGTTGTGAAAAGTGGTTCAGTCTCGTTGGAGGCCTGTGCCCCAGGGGTCAGTGTTTGGTCTGGTCTGTCTTGTTTAACATATTCATCAGTGACCTGGACAATGGGACAGAGTGTACCCTCAGCAGGTTTGCTGATGATATAAAAATGAGAGGAGTGGGCTGACACACCAGAAGGCTGTGCTGCAATTCAGTGAGACATGGAAAGGCTGGAGCTTTGGGTGGAGAGGAACCTAATGAAGTTCAAAAAGGGCAAGTGTAGGGTCCTGCACCTGGGGAGGAATAACCCCTGGCAACAGTACAGGTTAGGGGAAGCAGTGCTTCAAAGAAGGACCTGGGAGTCCTGGTGGACAGCAAACTTACCATGAACCAACAATGTGCCCTGTGACCCAGCCAGCCAATGGTGTCCTGGGATGTTGTGGTAAACAGGTGAAGGGATGTTCTCCTTCCCCTCTACTCTGCCCTAGGAAGGCCACATCTGGAGTTCTGTGTCCAGTTCTGGGCTCCTTAGTTCAAGAAAGACAGGGAACAACTGGAGAGAGTCCAGTGGAGGTCTGTGAGGATGATGAGAGGACTAGAACATTTCTTGTGTGAGGAAAGGCTGAGAGAGCTGGGGCTGTTTAGCCTGAAGAAGACTGAGGGGACACCTAATCAATGCTTATAATTGTCTAAAGGGTGAGTGTCAAGAGGCTGGGGCCAGATTCTTTTCAGTGATACCCAGTAACAGGACAAGGGTCAATGGGCGCAATCTGGAACACAAGAAGTTCCATGTGAATATGAAGAAAAACTTCACTTTGAGGATGACAGAGCACTGGGGCAGGGTCCCTTGAGAGGTTGTGGAATCTCTTTGGAGATCCTCCTCATTATGGTCCTGTGCAACCTGTTGTAGGTGATCCTGCTTTAGCAGGAGGTTGGACCAGATGATCTCCAGAGGTCCCTTCCAACCCTTATCTTCTGTGATTCTGTGATTATTTAGTATGTGGTGTTTTAAAGTTATTATGTGGATATTTATAATGGGTATTTACAATTATACTAAGGAGCTCTAAAACTTTCTATTTTTATTACTGAACGTAAAAGGAGAGGGTATCTCTAAAAGGACTTCCTACTTCTGCTTCTGTATGGAATCATGAACACGGAAGGCAGTGGTAGTTCAACTGTTGAGCTCAATCTGTCCAGAATTGTGTCTTGCATCCTTCTTAATATTGACTGCACTCACCAAAAGCAGAGAAGGGAGAACATTTTTCATAAGGGAAGAACAGAGGTCACAGTCTCATTGCTTTCTTCCTACTTCATACCATTTCCCTGTCCTAATGAGATCATTCATTGCTTGAGTCTTTTTACCAGCTTTCCAAATTCCCAGCAGTGACTGTGAAGTCTCAGCCCCCCATGGCTGAAAACCTTTCCTGTGAGTCTGACCCAGCTGATTTGCTATTCCTAAATAATCTCACTTCACTGTAAAAGCAAACAAAAATCTCCCAGGATCATAGTTGTGAGAATTATGTTTTCATAGAATTGTTTGAGTTGGAAAGGACCTTTAAAGATTACCTAGTCCAACTGTTCCCTGCCATGGGGAGGAACATCTTTCATAAATGCTCTGTCTGATATGTTGTGCTCTAAAATGATATGTTTTTCTGTGGTGCATTATGGCACTTCTTTGTCTGGAGAACAACTGAAGCCAGAACACAATGCTATTAAGCAGAAGGATTTGGAGGCTGATTCTCTAATGTTTTGAACTATGTGTATTCAGCTGTCTATGTGATAAATGGGTGTAAACTGCTATTGTTCTAACTTGGTAACACGGTGGATCCACTATGCAGAACTGTAAGTGACAGCAGCAGAGAGAGAGCCAAAGGTGATTGCCTTCTGACCCACATAAAACAAGATAACATCAACAAAGATGACAATAGGAACAAAGTCAGGCAATCGCTGGAGTATTTTATCTCTTCCACTGATGTGGAGTATATCTCCAGGTAGAGAAAACAACTGGCACCCAAAAAAGGAGCTGAAAGGTCTGCAAAATGAAAGATGCAAGCTCCTTAAGTCTTGCCGAAAAAAAACCCCACACCAAACTAAACTAAAAAAAAAAATCTCACAGATACAACGTCTCTATCCTCCTCCTCCCCATCATTCAGCAGAGGGTCTTGAAGAATACCGTATTTTTTGTTCAGTAAATGGATTGTAAGTTGAAAAAGAAATACTCCACAAACATGCTACTGTTACTATCAGGTCAAGATGGTAAAACTCTGAAGCTGAATTATGTAACACAAAATGCAAATTTAATTTTAAATTTCAGGCCAAATGGAAGACATTCTAAATTCCAGGATGAAATATGGTTTTCCATTATCAAATACTTAATGTTATCTGAATCCTCTTTTCTTTGTATTTCTTTATTTAAAAAATTGTAATTGGATTTAATAAGAAAAAAATCTTCTCATGGTTATGCTGTAAATAATAACATGGAATAGTATTTCAGCATTTCAAGATAAATTTTAGTGTTTGAAAATCCTGATTTTGAACTAGTTTTGTATGTGTTTCAGTGCATTTTTCCCCTTTTATTTCCTCCTTCCTTTGACTGTAATGACTAGTTTAGTACAAATGTCATTTCACAGATAATTCTTGGTTTCCTCCAACACCAGCCCCCTTTGAGAGTTCTCACTCTGCAGACAATCCAAAAACAAAGTTATGCAGTTTCACTTAGCAGACCAGGGATTTAGGAACAGCAACAATTTTTGTTCTCAACTCAAGAAGCTCAGAGACATCTGCCTTAACTTAAACAGTTAACCCTTGTCTCCCTGTTGACTTCAGTGGGAATAGTGGCAGTCCTAAAGGTAACATGAATAAGTGCTTTTGTTAGTTCAGGACACTGCTGCCATTCTCACTGGGGTTCAGCAGTGAATGTGTACAACAGAAAATATGCATGGCACTTGAACCAGAGAGGTTTTTAAAACAGCACAGCCAGGCCGTATGCTGTGAAAATAATTCACAATGCTGTATTTTTGATGTCTTCCTCTTGAAGCAAGATAAGTGTTGCAGAGTGGGAAAGGTTACACAGCTGCACACATGCACATGCCAAGAGCTCTTATCTTCTTGTTCCCTTACCACTGATTGAGCTGATGAGCTTATAAAATTAAGGGTTAGTTTACCAGCACCTTCAAAGTTTTTTCTGTGTCATCATAGAACAGTTGTCCGTAGAAAACAAGACACTTCCAGGGAAGTCTAAGACAAAACATGCTGAAAAAGATCAGGAGGTCTACAGAGCCTGTACAGGGAGTTATTTCAAAACTCCAGTGACAGAGCTACTGTAATGGAGGGATCACCAGCTCAGACTGCAGACACAGTTCAGTAGGAACAGACTGCTTGGTAAGTTGTTTGTTACCCTGAGAAGATAACTCATCCTGTGCAAATGTGGATTAGTTTTTGNNNGTGCAAATGTGGATTAGTTTTTGACTCTGGTTAGTTTTCATAAATCAGCGGTCCAGCCAACACAACTGTCTCCTTGTATTTCCATCATTGGAGGATATGGGTGAGAAAGGGATAGCTCAGAGAATCTTAGTATTAAACCTGCTATACTGGGGTTGACCAAAGGTTTGCAGGGCTTCCTAAACCACTGTCAATCTATCAGTAGCAGGAGATTACAGAAAAAATTAAGCAACTGTGCTTATGTGAAGAGATCATGAATCTGACTTGGCTGACACCACTTTTCAACTGAATCAGTTTCCTGGGCCAGCTGGATAAAGGGATGATGCTGGAATACATGCCCAGGGCAGGAGGAAGTACTGTACTTACATCGCCTTGAACTGTTGTGAAACTGCAATCTAAGAACAAGGGCTAATACATTATACCTTTCACTGGCATACTTCTGCCCATCTCTGGCTTACTGGTAATGTAGAAACCTTCTGAGGCAAAGGTTGGATTTGGACTGTCATGGTCATTTGCCACTGGTGAGCCCATCCTGTGTGCATTTGATTAATGACTTTTTGAGCCTGTTTGTACGTCTGACTTCTGTGGCAGGCAGTTCTGCAGCTGAAGTGTCCTTTTTAAAATATATTTTGTATACAAGAAAAACATGCATATCCTTGTTCCTCTGTCCAGTCACATAAGGCAGTCATAACTGAACTCCAGATCTCATCACTGAGAAGTTCTGAAAACAAGCAAAGAAGGAAAGGTGTGAAATGGAAACTGCAAATGCCTTACATAAACATGTCTTTTGTCCTCAGTCTTATTTTCTTAAGTAGTGCTGTAATTTTGTCTTTTTAAAAAAATCATCATTTTTCCCCCTCTAATTTTCCACAGCACTCTTCACCAGTGAATGCCAAGAATTAAATTATTTCAGGATTGATCTCTGTGCTGGAATAAGTTAGAATATGATGCTGTCAACTATGATCCAAGAGAACTGCAGAATAGGACTGGTCATTCCATTCTTAGTTTCACAGACAGAAGATATACAGGCAGTGCCAGTGTGCGTGCCCTTTAGCACCTAAAGATAATCATGACATCTTTGTATACCTCAAACATATGTCCTGACTGTTTAATAAGCCCCCTCCCTTATACCCACAAAGAACACATAGTAGGATTTTTGTTCACAAAACAGAGACCCATATAACCAGATGTGATCTCCCAGGAATCAAAGCCTGTTTCATCGTGTATCTCAAAGATCTCCTCTTATGAAAATTTTTGAATGACTGATATGGCTATGGGGGAAAAAGATAATTTTAAAAGAAATCACAGTCTTCAGCGGAAAATCTGGAATGTTGCTGCTATATTTGCTGCAGAGACTTTAGGAAATGAAACATAGGTTCTAAGGAAGATCGGGATCATACTTGTGATTTTTTTTGTATCTATGAAATAGAAAGTTTAAAAAATCCCCACATTGGGATTTTATCTTCTCTGTTACTCAGTTGTAGTTGCTGTAAAAACAAGGATACGCTTTGTATGATTAACCAACTTTTTATTTTCCAGACTGAAGAAAATCTCTTTGTTTTGGCATATTGTCACTTCGGGTAATCTTAAACAAGGGAGAAGCCTGAAAGTAGGCTTACTTTTTTAATGGATCTGGCTTTGATTTAACTTCAGGATTATCATATGTCTGCTGACTTTTCAACAAAATTTTCACTCTGTTCCAAATCAAAGCTTTTCTGGTCAGTTGTGTGCATTGTCCGCTGTTAGATAGGTTAGTTTTCACTGTTACAGATGGCGAAGCTGTCACACTGTAGTGAAGACTTGGGATTTCACTGTCATAGCCAGAGGAACCTGGTTAGTTTGCAATAACATCTGTGAAGTTTTGGAGTCAATTAGGTTAACACAAGAAGAGATATATGCTACAGGCTTCATTATGGTATCAGAAATAGAATGGTGAATAACAAATGCCATTTAATTACAGTTAGCAATGCAGAGAGTCACAGAGGTTAAGTATATTTCTAAAAATAAATACAATAAATTCACACTTGGATGACTAAAATGGAATATCCAAAGCTTGGTATAAGTTTCTAAATAAAAGACTACTCTTCTTAGAGCTGGCAAGTTGCTATGTCTTTCACCAAAGCAAGAAAGGTGCTCTGGAAGTTCAGACTGAGCACTTTAGGTATGTGGGGTCTTTTTCTTCCTCCATCTCTTTGGGCTCTTTCCAGTTGCTATAAAAATGCATCCTATTTTGTTGATCTTACTCAGATATATGTTCTGTGATTCTGTGGTACTCTACTACCACCACCATAGCCCTACGACTGAGACTGAAATACAGCTGAGGTCTTGGGGTACAGCTGGCTGAAAGGGTAATGGGTTTCCATGGCTAAAACCAATAAACAAACCAAAAGCAGCCATGGAAATTTTGTTGGTCAAAAACTGAAAACAAGGTCATCTTCCAGTTAAGTTCAAAACCAATTAATCTGACTAGAAGTTGCTGTTTTCCAAATATGTCTGTGACACTATAGCCTATGACCCTTGGCCACTTTAATGAGACTCAGGTCAGGTCTGTAATAAAAAATTTTGCTGGAACAGCTATGTTGATGAGGAGAGTGGTAAAGTGTGATGTGTGATTGACAGAACTGTGCTGCTGAAATTGCTAGTGTAAGCAGTCATATTGGCAAAACTCTGCTTTTGCTGATGTTTCCTTTTATTCTGAGGAGTGTGGAGGAGAGAGGGAGAAGGAGAGAGGGTATAGAAGATGAAACGATTCTAGGTGAAGCACAGTTTTGTTTGTGTAAAATGCATTAATATTAGGCAGGCTTTGCTGCTAAAATGCATAAGCAATTAGAATCGGCCAGTCAATGATAGAGTGGTACACTGGCACTTCAAATATGTATATTGGTGTTCAGGTATGATAAGCAGGTGTCATACAAAGTGCCTACATTTACAAAGGCTTGTCTGGCACTTCCTTTTACAATGAAAGTGTAACAAACAGAAAAAGGAAGAGTCACACTGTCTCTGAANCCAACCCATGCTATTCTATGATTCTATGATTTTTAAATGGAATGGTAACAAACCCTCATTTGACACCCAGAGATCACACAAGGCTGTGATGTTATCAACAGAGTTACAATTTATAAAGCTGAAAAGTAATAGAAGTGGGAGAAGACCCCCACTCTCCACCCCATATTATTGATTGATATATTGGAATACCTCCTTAAAGAAATTATGCAATTGGATTGTTTTTATCTGAGCACCAAGTACACAAAGAAAAGAAGTTGCTCATTTTGAACCATCATCTCTATTGGGTAATTACTTTAATTAGGTAATTTTTGAAAACTGCACATTAGCTACATGACAGATCAGAATTGTTTTGGTCTATTGAGTAATTATTTAATTAGGCCACATTTAAAAAACTGTTTATCTCCCATATAATGGATGGAACCAGCTCCTTCTGGTTTTTTTTGTAATTATTTAATGCGGCAAAATGTAACCATTGCAAAAAAAAAAAAATCCTTCATGAGTATAGTGTGACTCTGTGCTGCAGGGGAAAATAAAATTAAAAAAAAAAATTTCTAGGGTGTTTTAATAAGAATTTACTACATGCAGACAGCAAATGTCTTTCATTGATAATGTTACAAGGTTACAGCAAGTACCAATGCAAAAGACTGAAAATGAGAAAGTAGGAAAATGTCACTTTTGTTAGATGATCTATGCAAAGGTAAAAATGGAAAGCAGCCAAGAGTCACCTTTTTTTTCATCTGGCCAGGGGAAAACGGGTCAAGGATACAACATATTCTGGCAAGATAAAGATGATTCCGGGTTCTTAATTAAACAGAGATAAAAGACCAAAGCGAAAGCATGGCCTAAGGAAACTTTGTTTCAGTGTAAAAAAAAATCCTAGGTTAGAGGGGAATGATGATCCAACATAATTTTCGGACTAGGGAGATCTGCAAATAAGGTATGATACTGCCAACACAGAATTCAGTGCCACAACTTCCACTCATTTGAATGGGAGAAAACCTGAATGTGTGTGCCATTTCAAAAAAGAATGATGTTTTGCAAAGACCTTTAGCAAAGTAGGCCTTATGGAAACTGATATTCCCAAGTATGCTCCAAATATTTTTTAATACATGACTTGGGTGATAAATGCATGGTTGAATGTGTATTTTGCTAATATTTAATTATAATATTCTTAAAAACACATTAGATAAGCATGGAAAGAGTGCTTCAAAGACTCTTCCTGAGTTTTTGTACGTGCAGGAGGCTTGTACGAGATTCTTGCCAACCAACCACAGATATGTGATTAAATTTACAAGAACTGTATTTCATGGGGTTGTTACGGTTCTAAAAGAAGATATGACTAAGTGGATATAAAC
>VZTU01002967.1:0-12801 GCA_013400835.1 Zapornia atra | reverse complement strand
CCTGTATCTGGCAGGGGCCTTAAATCTGTTCAAGGGAAATTTATTTTATGTCACATTATCTCAAAACTGGGAAGAACTTGTGAACATTCATAGTAGTTCCATGCTAACAGCAACTGAGCCACCCTAGCACTGTCCTGGAGCTGAGCCAGTAGGCTCCTGAATTACTTGGAAGAATTTTCTTGGCTCATGAATATAGGTGTCACAGAACTCAGGCATAGAAGGCTTTTAAATCCACAAAGCATCATGAGCTTATCACATTTGAAGTCTGATAAACCATTGATTCTTATCCAGTTGGACTGTATGGGGAACAGTGAGTTTTGTTTGTCTACATACTATGCTGACTGAGTTCTCAAGGTAAAAAAGAGAGGAAATAAGCAAAAGCTTCTGCTGCCCAAACTGCTCCTAAACTGGATTTATGTGGAATGAGAGTCACTTGTATTAATTTTTCTATCCATTCTACTCCTCAGCTCAGTGGCTACCTAAAATGATCCAGTTAACAGCTTTAAAAGCTCCCTAGGCCACAGTTCCTGGAGGGGTAATGCTTCTGAATAGAAGTAAAAAGGTTGCCTTTCTTGGCTTCATCTCAGAAGTTCCTTCTTTCCCTCAGACATTCCTTCTACTATATTCCCTGATTCTATCCAAACTATTGTCTCTTGCCAGAATCCCCTGTGATCTTTGGTGGAAAAAACCCTACGTACTCTTCACGTGACTGTATTTTTCCTTCTTTTGGTCTCTGGTTGTTGGGGCAGATTTCCCTTTCCAAGGAAAAATCTGTTTAAGAGTCTAAGAGTTGGAAAGTTCAAAGAGCTTCACAGTTTCCCTCACATAATTCTTTCTGTCAGTGTGGAGAGGGAGTGAGGCAAGAACGAGGGGAGGAAAAAGGGATGGGTGATTGACCTTTGAATAGTGAAAGTGGTTTTGTCCTTAAAATCCCGAGAAACCTAGTCTAGGTGTCCTAGTCTTGGATTTTTCTTTCCTACAGCTTTGTACCTCCTCAGAGGTCCTCAATTCATGTCTGTATTGATGAATATCTTATGACAATACGATCACTTTACCTAAGGCATACTTTAGTAGTGGTGTCAAGTTGGCTTAACTGCAATAAAAAAAAAAAGAGGTCTCTAGAAAGGGGCAACCCCCTTGCACAAAATACATATTGTGCATCTTCCTAGGCTTTTGTTGCTCAAAGGCACTTGACTTTCTTCTTTTTTAAGGGCAGTGGCTCAATTCTAAAAGGAAGAAGGGAAAAAATTGTCTATCTGTGTATTAATGGGAGATAATCTCTGTGTGCCATAGGGAAATGCCCAGGCCTGATGGTGTTATGGCATCTTCAAACCACTAAAGCAATGTACAGCCTTTAAGAAGCTCAAATGTGATTTCTCCATCATGTGGAATAAGAAATAACTTGTACATTCTTTATTTTTAGCTACATTTTAGTTATTTTTAACCTCTCTAATAAAAGACAAAAACATGAACTCAGTGGTATTTAAGTTGGATTCATCCCATTTTCGAATTACACAAGTGTTTGAAAATATTAAGTCAATTCTTTTAATACATTAAAATAACTCAGATTGCCTCTGTTTGTATGTAAAATTTGGGAAGGGAGGGAAAATGCTTTTGGTGAGTTCTTAGCCAGTTCTTCATATGCCAAATTTAGAGCTTTATATTTTTACAAGTCCTTTGTAAACCTTTGGTAAATATTATTTCTATTGGATTACTGACATAAGTTGAGCATTTAAAAATGTTCTGCAGAAGTTCTCAGTTGTGGTAAAACACAATAATATACATGAAAATACTTATGTATTTAAGGAGATCATGTCACATTCTGGCAACAGTTGCCTAAATCATGGTTCAGGAAACCCTCCGAAGTTCCCATTTAGTGCTCTGAATTTTCTTTCCAGAATGGTTGATTGCCAGGATATTTGTGCATGAATTAAATTTTATTGCCTCATTATATTTGACTGATTTATGTAGAGGCGTTTGTGTAATGATGAGTGAACCTTTAAAGGGTTTAGGGGTTTTGTTTGCTGCAAGGAAAAATCCAAGTTTTGATCTCACTATTGGTTTGGATTTCCTGAAAATGGGCTTTCTCATCACATTTTCCCCGGTATTTCCTAGTAATAAGCCTGGCTAAAACAACATGCTTGCCTGTAGTCAAGATTTACAGGGGTTTCTCAGAAGCATTATGGTGTCATTCTGGAATAGTGGCATTTCCTTTGCTCATAAAAGGAAATTTTAGGGCAGAGACAGCTTGTTTCAATATGTTTGTAATGCTGTTTTTCTCTCTGAGTGGTGCAGTGGAGTATTCTTAATGCTAAAGAAGATAAAAGAAAAAAGTGGGTGGGAGTAGCACTGCTGTCTCACCTTGCAGCCTGGTTCCTGCACTTTGCAAAGCCATTGTTCCTTGGCCTGAACTCAGCTCCCCCAAGCTCACACTGCAATGCTGGCCTGTTGCAGAGCTCAGCCAGAGGCTGGACAAGTGGTGCCTTGTCTTTGGGGAACTGAGGAGATAATGTGGGAGCTGGGCACAAGCACAAACCTCTGGAAAGCATGTTGGGCTGAACAGGAAGGTGGTTTTGCAGTGTTAATGTTTGCTGGCTTTGACAACCACTTGCTGCACTGGTTTTCTGTATCACATTCTTGGACTTAACTGCCTGCATGTCATCCAACTTCCATTTCAGTTACGAAGTAGGCTCTCTGGATCTCATCTTGCAGTCCTCTCTCCATAACCTAGCTCCACAACAGAGCAGCAGAAATGAACAAAACCCAGCAACCTGCTGGGCAAGTGGGGCTCAATAGGATTTTTGGGTGCTTGGATTTTTTGAGCACAAAGGCTAATTTTTCTTTTGTTCTTGCTCTATTGTTTCTGCTCAGCTAAAAGTGACATAGTGTGTGCTGACTGAAAAAAAAAAAATCTCTGTAATTCCAAAATGTTATTATTTTGGGGCCCTGATTGAGAGGAGAAAAATGTTCTGTTTTCTCCTGCCATTGTGTCATGTGTCATTTAGGAAGCTTCTCCAAACATCTTCTCTTTTTTTCTTTAAGAGGAAATTGAAGACAACACAAAACCTTTAAAAAGTGTTCCTGAAGTAATTATGTAAAGATATATGTTCTCTAGAAAATACGGTTAGTTTGGCTCTTTCTGCTTCTGCAGATCTGAAGGCATCTGAATTGGGTTTGCCCAGGCTAACTCCAGAGCTGGAATTGGGTGAGTGGCCCCTGTATGTAGCCAAAGTTCAAAAGCAGCCCTACAGCATTTGTGTTGTCTCTTGATTACACTGTGCCCCGTGGATTTCAGAGACTTTGACAGTACAGTACAAAGTGCCGTATTCCTTTATATAATGCAGACTTGCCTTCAGGCTTAATGCACCTCACAAACTCGTCCCACATCACTGGGGAAGTAGAAATCTTAGCATTAAAGCTCAGATTATAAGCAAAACCAGAATCTGGCCTTCTATTTTGAGAAAAATGTATTTAATTCTGCATGGAAGATGTAATTCTCACCATAGAATACTATCAGCTCCAAAAATGTTAATAATTATTCAAAAAACAGGCCTCAAATATCTCACACCATGTCTCAGGCCCTGAGAGGTAATGGGGCTGCATTATGTGAAGATATCACTGAGCTTCTCTGGTAGTTGGCACATTCATGCATACCTGGTTACTTTCTGCTACTCACCTGTTTTTTTTGTCATACGAAATATATAAAGAAAATGCTAATACTACATAGCATGCCATTGTTTTATGGGGAGGGTTAAGGGGTTTTTTTTGGTTTTTTTGTTTTTTTCTGCTCTAAATGCCTTCCTTTCAGTTGGTCATCCAGACTAAGATATGCAAAAGGATTGATCTTGTATACTTCGTGATTTGTTTGGTATTTAAACCTCCATTTTATTCATGCATGCAGCTGTATCTCCTGCTGCCCAAAATTCAAGAAGAAACATTCCAACCCTAATATACTGGAGTTTAATTTTTCTTTCTTTATTTTTTAGTTTACGTCGGCATCTGTCTTTCTATTAGTGTGGAGTGTTAAGTTTCTAATAGCAGACCAAATATATCACTTAATCCTGCTCTCTTTTGTTATAGGAGGAACAGTGTGGTTCTGAACCACTCACTATTCCCATAATGTCTCAAGCTGAAAAAATCCAACAACTTCCCCACCATTAATCTTCTTCATAAGTTGCAAAATGTGTTGATTTTTGCATAGATTAGGATGTTTTGGCCGGTACTTTTGATACCTGATATAAAAAGGCTTTGCTGAGATTCTTGGCTTGATTTTAAGACAGAGCCACATTTATTGCTTTCTTGGATATCCATAACTTTAAAATAAGGGAAGTGCCTGAGGATATTTCTAGTATCTTCTCTTTCAGATACGAGAAGGGGAGGTATGTTCAAGGTTATTAAAAAAAAAAATAATCTTTTTTCCCTCCTCTCTTGTTCACACAGAGAATCTTTACTGTTAACTTTAATATTGCGTTGTTTGCAGTACAAATGAGGCATTAGTATAAATTGTCTGGTCTATATTGATTTTTTACTCTACTGAAAGATACAGTATCCATGATGATGCACTCATCATTCTCAATACAAATGTCCATTTGATGGGCATTCTCAATGCAAATGTCCAATACAACTGTTTATCTTGCTGAATAAGTCTGCCCAAATTTCTTAGAGGTTAGTCTACTAAAAGTAGGGCAAAATATTCTCATTGCTATATAAAATTACTGAAGAAAAAATTTAATGGAATAATTCTGCTCATACAATTTTGCTGAATCACAGAGTTTAACTGATAAGACTGAAAACTGAGCAGGACTACAGTATTTCTATTCTGATCCCTGGCATATCATTTTGCCCAATTACTCCTGAGTGGTAAATGAGAAGATGTGTGTTTATTTGTGCTTATTTTTTATGTAACAAAGATATATTATTTGAAGATATAAAGAGAATGAATATGCCAATTCCATTGAGATTTTATTCTGATGATTAATCACCTTCAGTCTGAAAAATCTTCCCCTTCTGTTGCTTTGAAGAGATTTGACCTTATTTCCAAATGTTATTGCTTGCTATGCCTTAAAAGGCAGCACTGTTAATATGTCAGTCAAATTACCTCTAAATCTGTCTGATTAGTGAATCATGAAGAGAGGTCTGAAATCCTTGAATTTTGAGGTATTTTGTCTATAACTTGAGTAATTTTTTTGACTGTTTTTTTCTGCATCCATTCCAACTTTTTTAAAAACTTAAGCACAAAGAACTGATACTCTTTCCAAGAGTCAAATGGTGCCCAGTTTTTTGCATTCACACTTACAAAATGCTACTGAAAAATGTGAAATCTGTGTGGAAAATAGTGACACAATGGTGGCTCTTAAAGCAATCAACTATTTTATAAAATGTTTCCTATCTGAATTTCACTGAAATCACTGGAAACAATCATTATGAACCTTGAGATCTGTTCTTTGTCCATATTGTTTTGTAGTTTTTTTTTTCAAATGAAAACTTATAGATAATTCTCTGTGTAGACCCCAATGCCAATCTTATTTTCATTATAAATTTTGGCCTTTGCTAGTTATCTAATAATTTGATCATTCTTAGGTTGCTTATAGTGTATTTTCATGGTAGGTTTTTTGTCCCTTTGATAGAAGGAATATCAAGAGGAAACCTCCCTGGAAGTTGGGAAACGTACGCTTGGGAATCACACGTTATTTATTAATATTCAGGGAGTTATACACACACACACACACACACACACGTTTTAATGCAGATTTAAACTTTCGCTCTTCGGTCTTAATATTGTGATGTAAAGCACAAGAAATTACATTGTCTTCAATAAACAGTGACTCAAATTGGGTCAAATGTAACTTAATAGTAGTGGCGTTTCTTCTATGACTGCAGAGAGGACTGCATGCATTCATACTTACGCGGAGCTTTCTTGCATTGAGGGTTGCAGAGGAGTTCATACGGTTCATTTTGCATGGAGGTATAGAATTCTTGCCAACGAAATCCCTTACATAGACCCATTTGTCACTCAGGTATTATGGACCTGCTACATATTGTGTTGAGACAGCAGTTATACCATGCCCTGAGAATATGAAATGGAGGCCATCTGGAGATCTGGATAATGCTTCATTGTGCAGCTGAAAATTTGCATTCGTCATTAAGACTGTGAAGATCTCAGAGAGGTTGCTTGGCTGAAGTCAATCAGTTCCTTCAAAAGAGGAAATATCCAAGTTCCCTGGTGTAGATTTGGCAAAAATTGATGCCAGATTTGACATAGTGAAGTCAAAGCAGACTTTCTAGTTTAACCAAGAAACATATATACTTTCTGATTCCTTTGTGTCTACCAATTTACTAAGCTATTCTGCATGTTTATATGTGTAGTTTAAAGTCTTTTGAAATACCATTAAATACCATCATGTATTTAAAACAGAATTATGGTCAGATCTACAGCTACTTGGAGGGAGGTTGTAGAGATGTGAAGGCTGACCTCTTCTCCCTCATGACAAGCAATGGGACAAGATGAAATGGCCTCAAATTGTGACAGGGCAGGTTTAGATTGGATATTAGGAAAAATGTCTTCATAGAGAGGGTTGTCACTCACAGGAACAGGCTGCCCAGGTGGAGCAGGTGGTGAATTCTCCATCCAAGGAAGTATTTAAAAGTCAGGTAAATGTGGTGCTTGGAAAGTACTAAAACGACATGCTTTGAAAGACATGGTTTAGTGGTGGTTGGCAGGTTAGGGTGGTGGTTGGGCATGATAATCTGAATATTTAATAGCTTCATCAATGACATTGACAATGAGATTGAGTCCACCCTCAGTAAGTTTGCAGATGATACCGAGCTGAGTGGTGCAGTTAACATGCCAGAAGGATGGGATGTCATCCAGAGGGACCTGGAGAACTGGGCCCACGTGAACCTCATGAGGTTCAACAAGAACATGTGCAAGGTCCTGAACCGGGGTCAAGGCAATGCTCATCATCAATACAGGCTGGGAGATGATGTGCTAGAGAGCAGCCCTGAAGAGAAGCACTTAGGGGTGCTGGTGGATGAGAAGCTCGACAAGAGCCAATAATGTGCACTCACAGCTCAGAAGGCCAACCATATCCTGGGCTGCATCAAAAGGAGTATGGCCAGCTGGTCAAGGGAGGTGATTCTGCCCCTCAACTCAGCTCTCAGCTCCCCTCCTGGAGTACTGTGTCCGCTTCTGGAGTCCCTAACACAAGAAGGACATGGAATTGCTGGAACAGGTCCAGAGAAGGGCCATGAAGATGATTAGAGAGCTGGTGCACCTCTCCTATGCAGACAATCTGAGAGTGTTTCGGTTGTTCAGCCTGGAGAAGAGAAGGCTCCAGGGAGATCTTATAGTGGCCTTCCAGTACCTGAAGGGTGCCTACAAGAAAGGTTGGGGGGGGATGGAGGGTGGCGTGCTTTTTAAAAGGGTATGTAGTGATAGGACAAGGAGGAATGATTTTAAATTGCAAAGGAGAAGATTTGGATTGGATATTAGGAAAAAATCCTTCACTGTGAGGGTGGTAAGGCACTGGTACAGGTAGCTCAAGGAAGTGGTGGCTACCCTCTTCCTGGAGGTGTTCAAGACCAGGTTGGATGGGACCTTGAGCAGCGTGGTCTAGTGAGAAGTGTCCCTGACATGGACAGGGTATTGGAATTTGATGATCTTTGAGGTCCCTTCCAACCCTTCCAACCNCCTTCCTTCCTTCCTTCCTTCCTTCCTTCCTTCCTTCCTTCCTTCCTTCCTTCCTTCCTTCCTTCCTTCCTTCCCTCCTTTCATCTAGCTGCATTAATAGGTTTTCATTAACTATTTTCAGTATTTAATAACTGTGGAGAAAAAACACACCTCCTACTGAGATGCCATCCAGCTGCTTCCAAGGCATTGTGACTAATGGAATTGGAGAATGAGGTTTGTCATATGCCAACAGTTTGAAGACCCATCAAGAGCTCTGCAATGTGAGCAGAGATAAACTTTTTATAGAAAAGACTGGTCTTTCAGCACACAATATTGGTTTCACTAAACCTTCAATATTGATCACTTTTCTCCTAGTTCTGTTGTCTTGTTATATTCCCACGTATTAATCAGTGAGAAAGTGTGTACACTCTCTATTAGGAGACTTTACAGCAGACAAGGATCTTCCAGCTTAAGGGGAGTGCTTAAAAACCTTTATTCGTGAGCTCTAATTCTGCTGTATTCCATTCTTGTAGTAGAAAATATACATCATAAGGATGTTGATTAGTATTTTGCTAAGACATTACTTAATTCAAAATTGATAAATAGTAATATAATTCCACTCCTTGTTGGCTTGAATTTGTATGTTTTCATTGAATTGAGCAGTTCTGTTGACAGCAGTGAAGATGCACTCTTGCTGCAAATGGTGGTTTTGTAAATCATGGCTGGGTTTCAGTGCAATGAAAGGTATGCAGGAGAGAGAAACACTCGGTATCCTGTGGTAAGTCTGTTTATTGAACTATAATTCCCGTGTTCTCTAGCAGTGTACATGGTGTCAGCCTTCACAGTGTTTGTGCAGCCATCTGAGAGCAAAGATGCAGCTTTCTTCCTCCTGGGGCAGCATCATTGGTATGCTGCAGCTGATAGTGGGTAGCTGAGCAGTGGACTGTGCTCAGGACAATCTCACTAAACACCTTAAGCGTCTACCTTTTTCATTAATGGATTTAAACCAAACTGGAAGTACAGTTGACAAAGCTTATTGCAAATATGTTAAGGAGAGGAGAGCAGGCACTAGCACTGCTGGAACTGAGGCAAAGCATTGGATCTGTCTAAAATATTACCTGTCTCTGCTACTGTTCTGTTCAAACACTTCACAGTCTTTTGAATTATTTACCCTCACAAAACTCTGTAGAGTGTCACCTGTACCTTTATCTCTGTTTTACAAGGCAGGAAGATGGAGTACAGCTAAACACCTTGCCTAAAGTCACGCAGGAAATATATAACAAATAGGGAAGTTAAAAGCCGTATTAGTTCCTTGTTCATTAGACCTTTCTTCCTTGTTAAATAATCTTTGTTTGTGTAGATCAAACTGAAGGAGTTGTTTGCTGTGAAATGTAGTGTAATATAGAACACAAATTCTAATGCTTTTACATGACCAGTGATATCATAGTAGATGTGTCTGAGCAATTGCTTTTCAAACATGGCAGGAATCACAGCAAGGTTTTCCTTGGAAGTGCATGTAGGCAGTATAAAAATTGAAATTATTTGTGTGCAAATAATTCACAGTGGTATTGCCCACAACTGACAGAAAACTGGCTTGAGATGGAGCAGCACAGCACCATAAGTCAGTAGATCTGAAGTGAGAGTGGGCAATGGAAAGAAAGGCTTTGGTGTTGGTTCACCCATTACATTATCACAAAAGTCAGCCAGAGATTTGAAGTGCAGCCATTGAGTCTTGTGTATGAAGAACTAAGAGATGGGATGTGGATAGTCAAAAACATTTAGGTATTTACAATTTGTTATTGCATACCAGAGCAACTGTGAGATAGTAAGATTAATATTAACCACTTGCCAGATAACATCATATCAAGAATCTTTACTGGGGTTGCACATTTTAATGCTTATCTCAGACTTCAGGGAACTATCCAGGAGCCTTGTTTTACAAAATGCCTTCTTTCCTACATTTAGGATGATTCAGAGATAGAGAAGGGTGGGGAGCTCTGGTTGTAGACTTGCCAGAAGGCATCCTAATGAAAGATTAGTGAGACAGGCTGGATGGTACCGGAATAGCTTTATATAATCATGTACAAAGAATCTTGTGCCATCCTATAGAACAAAACACTCTAAGTTGCTTTGAAGAGCCATAGGATTTCCGTTAGATCCAGCCATTTGATTTTTTGCAGGTTGCTATTAATGGTTCATAATAATTTAACTTTATTTCTGGGTGCAGAGAGTTTGTTATGATTGAGTGTTGCTGGAGGGTACACTAGATGGCATTCTTGATAACTGTGCATTTCTATATACACTTGCTGATGCTCAAATATGGTTTAGGGATTCCTGGAATAATTTCAGCAAGTGTGCTGAATCCCCCATCTGTGGCAGTTGCTTAAATGCTGCACATACAGTTCTTGCTGTATATCACTTTCCTAGATACAGGCAAGTGGATGACTGGTGTTTAAGCTTTGACAGCTCGTTAACTAGTCATCATCGAATTGCTAGGTTACCTGCTTGGAGACAGTAGTCTCTTCAGTGCAAATCAGGCTGCCTGTACTGACTTCAAAGGGAGCAGGCTTCTGTATGGTACCTTTGGATCTGGCCAACTGCTTTTAAACCCGTGCCCCTTGAAAGCTCTCCTGTGAAGAAGCCTGGGGCAGACAATTATGATGACCTTCTTCATGATCTTAGTGTAACATTCATCTTCTTTCCTCTTGTAATATTTGGCATCACCACGTTGCATTTAAAGTTAGATAAAATCCAGCTTGGGGCAAAGCCATTTCTGTTTACATTTTAAACTGCAGAGCATTCTTTGGGGATCTGTAAAAATAAAATTCAACAGGGCCAATGTCCATCATTCCCGTGGTCCTTATCTGCAAAACATAAATGAGCACAGCCAGTATTTAGAGGAGATAAATCTATTCTATTTACATTTTTGTTAGCAATCCAGGAAACTTCAGACATAAGATTTGTAATAAATAAATATTTATGAATTAGATATAATATTTCTATCTGACACATATGTAGCTGTGGGAGGATTTTATGCTGTATTAATATAAAAGAATGAAGTGTGATCAAAATGTCTGTGTTAGTTTGATTCAAAATGTCTAAGAAGGAACTAATCTGTCAGTCAAGAATTATTATTCGCTAGAGGGATTTTTATCAATCATTCTAACAGAAGAAAAAAAAAAATCAAAGAGCAGACAGCCTAAATATTCATCATCACTCTAGCTTTTGAGGTTTCAGATAGGATTTCCTGGTCAGTGACTGTTTTTTCAAGTAAACCGCTATAAGGCACAAGCAAAAGATAGACTGTTGATGAAAGAAATTTCTGTGTCTGTTCTTTACAGCCATCAGACTATGATCATCAAGCACGATCTGAAGTTTTGAATCACTGAGCTGAAATCTTAAAACGTCATCTAGTGCATCTGCATGCTCCAAGACAGGATGTAGTGTTTCTAATCTATGCCAAATAACTTTTGACCATCATTTTACAGTTACTGTTTGCATAGCATTTTGATCATATGTGAAAACTCACTAAATAAACAATCCTATCTAGTCAGTTCTGTCAATATTAAATATGTTGAACGTTAACTTGAACATTCAGATGGGCAAAATAGGAAAGGAATACAGAGTGTAGCAGTAATATTTGTTTTTCATTAAGGTGGTTGCTTTATACGCTATAAAACTGTTTTGGTGTTAATATACAGTATATAGTCCTTTAAATTTATGTACCTCCTAAACTTACAGACTGTGTTATTTAGCTATTTCTGTTACTAATTTTCCATTTGCACCTTTATAAACCCAGGGGTAAAATAGGGTCAGTCATGCTGACACACGTAACTAGTTTAACCAAGCAGTTTGGTGAGGACTAAAAATTAGCGTCACCAATTGACGGATAAAGTAACTGTGGCATGTTTTGTCTTTTGATACACAGGGTTCAGCCTCTCCCTGAGTTTTATTTTGTCTGGGGATTTTGGGGCTCCAGAGTAAGTTAGAGGGAAAAAAGCAGGGAAACTTAGAGAAAACTGCACAAATTATTTTAGTGTCACCTCACACTGTGCATTCTGTTTCACCAGGATATGGTATGCCCAGCAAATTTAACTCTTTCTGAAAGACAGACAAATATGCTGTGACATGTTCCAGTGTGCTCAGCATTTGAAATTACTCATCAAATTACATGCTTCAGTCAAAGGTTGACTGTGAGTGGTTCATAATATGCCTGTGGGCACCTTCTCTGTGTACTATGCTCAGCACAACCGTCTTCCAGTAATGAACAGCAGATTCTAACCTAAAAGACTGACTACTGTTTTTAGTTTTTCACTGTGTTTATTATGTTCTACTCATCTAAATGTCTGGTCATCTTTTCATATGTGACACAATTTCTGTTTCTTCATTGGATACATTCTCATGCCAACATCATCTCTCAAGACAGGCTCATGAACTGTTCCAGCACAAACACTTGTATGTACATATTTGTATGAGTCAACCCCTGTTTACATACTAGGCAACAAAAATTTGCTGATAAAAACACATCGGAGATATATAGACGTGATAGTAAGTACCATCAAACTAAATCAAACTGGTTTTGTCCTGAATCAACAAGTATTTTGTCTTGTCCTTTTCTAACTTTAATGCCATTTGTTTAAAACTCTTTCCTGTAGTGTCTGCTTCAAAACAGAAAATCTGAACAGGTACAGTTACTTATCCCCTGAAAGATCACACAAGCATTATAATTACCCTAAGGTGAATGTCAAGCTATTAGCAAAGCCCTAACTAGGTGAGCTTTAACTGATTCCAGGTTTCATAATGAGATTTCACACAGTTCTGTACAGTGAGTAGCTGCGTGGAGCTTGAGCCACATGTAATTTTAAAAGAGCAATTATAACAATTCTTTGTTAGAATGCAATGTTCCCTGTAAAAGGAGACATACCTCAGTGCTGCCAAGAAATCATTGTATGATTCTTATATTAAATATTTAAAATGTACAAGTGTACAGGTGTGCATATGCAAGCATATGCATCTATACATGTATATACATATATTTAAGTGCATATACAACAATACATATTTTTAAATATATGCATATACTCATCTGGTTTTGTACATAAGTACATACATTTACGAACATGAACACCTCT
>VZTU01002966.1:196756-231182 GCA_013400835.1 Zapornia atra | reverse complement strand
TGTTCTACAGTCAATCTTGTATAAGCAGCAGTAGTATAACTGACATGACAATGTATTCTAGAAATTATTTCATCCATTTAGAGTACCTTAATTTAAATGTATGTTCTTTAAAAGGCTGTCAGCAATGATACTGTGGTAACCCCATACGTGCCCCGACATTAGTTGACACATTTTCATACCAAAGTTTAGAAGGGTTGCACAGGGACCCCACATGTGCTTTAGTGCGAAACCTCAACCAACCACAACCACCCTTCACGATTCAAAATACCTGGTCATCAAAGACTCCAAAAATACATGCAGATAGATTGTGGGATTTACATAGAAAATAACTATTGTATAATCACAGTACTATGAGTAAAGACACTGATGTTCCTTTCTGAGTAGGCTTTTTTCTTTTCTTTGAGTGGGTCACTGTGAAAATTGTGACTTGCAACCAAGACTCCCTCAAGAATCTGAACTGAAGCATTTTTGTTTCACTGGTCAACCAATGACTGAAGTGCTGCCCTCACAAACCTGGCATCTGATCTGACATCAAAATTATAATTTACTTCTTGGCAAAAGGTTAGTCCACATTATTTTACACCTAAAAACAGGCAAAAGGAGAAACACAAGTTTTCATGGTGTGCATGGATATATGAAAGGAGAAAAAAATGTCCTGCTTCATATGATATTATATGATAACATCCATTTGATATTCTTTCAAATAACACACTTTTACTTAATGCCAGCCAGAGAAGGGGAGGGGCAAAAGAATAGTTAAAAAAACCCCAACAACCTCCTGCTGATATAGTACACAGAACCATGGAAACATTTAATATCAGCGGTTTCTTTTCTCCCAGTGACAAATACAGGAAGATAAGGAAAAATATGATACGGGGTCAGAAGGTCAGATTAGTTTCCAAAAAGGATTTGGTTAAGAATATTGGATAAAGCTGTTGTCAGTCACTGTAGGAAGTGATACAACTGCCTCATCAGTGATAATGATTTTTAAGGGACATTAGGCTTGCTCTTTTATTACTCTTTGTTCTACTGAATTTCTTTGTCACTGATCTATTAATGCCACAAGGAAGCCCAATCTTCTTTTCCTGCCCTACCTTTTCAAGATGGCTGTACTTTTATTGTTGTTGTTATATGGGGTTGTTTTTTGTTTGATGGTGGTTTTGGTTTTTTTCTTTTTCTTTGATCAATACTAAGCAATCTTGGGATCATAATTAACACGATGATAATGGTGCATGGAAACAGAGTGGACCATGCTTCAGATGCTGAAGACATCACTGAGGTAGCTGGGTAGGATATCTCTCTTTCAAGCTAGGAAACACACCGATATTCCTACACTAGAATTTTTGCAATGATCAGTGCTGAGATTCCAGGCACTAAATTCTTTGCTGACATTGACCTTAAAAGTGTTCTGTTTATTTTTACATGGTGACACTGAACAGGGACTTAGAGGAGTATTAGTTAAAGTATAACAAACAGCTATAACAATAGTGAGGAAGTTACCTAGTTCAATAGTTATTAGACAAAAAAAGTTAAACTCACTAGAAATGGCAGCTCAGATTCCTAGCGAGTTCCACACTGCCACCACAGGCAGTAAGATGATGAAATACAGTCATGAACAATCTGTCATTTGTGCCCTCTTGTAAGAGCACAGGGCAATGCTGGTCACACATCCAGCATTAACAAAAACCATCTAGCAAATATAATGCATATGCTATGGCAGCACTTCATAAATCAACAGATGTAGAACATATCTTAAAACATACATAAGCAGAAGCTGGTAGGAATGGAACTGTGCTGAGAAGGCTGCAGCCAGCCAGCACAGAAAACAGGACCAAAGGAAACCTTATTCTTGCTGCTCCTGAGAAACACCACCATGCTCACCTGAATACAGGAGCTGAATGAAGCCCTCTGTGCCCAAGAACCATAGTTTCACTGATGGAGGAAAAATGCAAGGGTATAGGAAAAATGGTTGGAAAAAACATAGTTCCACCCACTTGAATACTGTAACTGTTCAGAATTTTCTTGAATGAAACATACAGAGGACATTAGTTGAAATTTTCCCATTGCAAAACACTCAAAAGCCAGTTCAACTATGTTGTTATTTGCAATATATTCACATTTCATTTCAGTCATGCTCAAGCATGGCAAGTTAAAGACCATCAAAACAAAAAAATATCATTAGTCCTATTCTGTAGCTTCACTATACTTTAAAAAGCAATACAAGAAAACAAGGTTAGTAGGTTTTAAATATGTATAAATTAGTATTTTCACTTGCTCACTTGAAAAGTTCCATGTATCAGACTCTGCTGGTTCAAAACTACAGATAAAATGCAATGAAAACTAACTACTGTTCTCAAAAAGATACAGTACAAGCAAGAAAACAGATAATTTTGCATGTAGGGGAACATGCAGTCTAAAGAAAAAGAAAACCCAGGAACTTCTCCATGCCCACTTGTAACTGCACATTTTCACCAGTGACTATGACTGACACCTGGCAAACATTAGTACATTCATAAGCAAAACTGGTTTGGAAAATGTGGTTTTCTTCCTAACTCATCTGTGTTCTGCTTTTATACAGTATTGCTCCTTCCAGTATAGGCTGTGAAATGAGAAGTATTTGTGCTCAGTGAAACCACACACAGATCTGACACACGCAGAGTTGTGAAGAAGTAAACTAATTACAAAGCTTTACCCATGAAAAATTAGAAGGGAGGAGGGAGAAAAAAAAAGATTTCTTTAATGACTGGTTCAGCAACACAACCCTGCCTGTGCATGAATCTGAAATTTAATTGTAAAATTTTGTTTATCCTAAAAGGCCTGCTTTTCATAACAGATTTAACTGCAGCCCCACTTATGTGCACATTTTGTGGTTTAAAAGAACACTGTTAGTTCTTGTGTTTTTCTTAATGCAGTGCTAGCCAACAGCTTCTGAGAGCACTGTGCAGGCTAAACACAAGGTTCCGTTGCCAGGATCACTGTGCAAGTGTGCCAGGCTGAGTTTCTGGTACTTGTCCTTTGCAAGACACAGGAACTAGGAAATGCAATATAATTATAAAGCAAAATACTCTTTAAAAAAGTGTAGTTTATTATTATTTAGTAAACCAAGATGAAGACTTTCAGCCTTATTCTCCCTGGACTAGATGGGCTAGCATACAGCATGGAAACATATGTTCAGCCAATATATGACAGCACAGATTCAAAAGGAGTAAACAAAGCATCACTTGGCAGCTTCACTATGGGATGACTATGAAACAACAGTAGCTGACTTGAAGTAACTCTACCCTCACTTCAGACCCAGGAACATTAGTAACTGTAATGTAAGGGGACAGCAAGGAAAAAGGAGAAGCCAGAAATATCTGAAAGGAATTTGGAAGAAAGCCTAAGGGAGATAAAGTGCAGCTCTAATGAAAAACCTTCAAAGAAGAATTTTTCTTTATTGCCTTTTTGCTCTACTTCTAGGTTATATTTGCAGTACTTCTGTTTATGTGACTTTTGATATACAGATTTATTCTTTCCTGAGAGAATGTACCATGAAGTTTTAATTAAGTAATGACAAGCTAGGAGAACACTTTACATCCATTATAAAAGAAACATAAAGCTTTGCTCCACAAGAGATTGTGGACTATATATCTTTTACGAAATGCAATAATTACCTCATGGATTTTCCTGCTAATTTCCTATTTTTAAAGTATTTTTAGACAAACATTTTATAATTTTAAGTAACAGTACATGACAAGAAAGAACTGCCATTTGATCTCTAGGTATTTACACGGTTTTGGAAAATCTCTTCTAGAAAGCTAGCTGACATTTATGTTCCCTTTCACACAGAGATTCTATCACTGTAGAAATTTAGAATTATGGCTGAAAATATATTTCTCCCTCATATGTTTTAGCATTATGGTACTTTCAAGGACTCAGCATAACTGTAGCAATTAAGAGCAAGCAGTATGCAAGGATTCAGGCAAAATAATCCCAAAATAGCAATGGTAAGCAGCCCAACACTAATGCTACTTTTCTCAGCAGTATTCAAGGCACTACTGGATAAACAGTGGTGTTCTAGAGACTTCACCTGTTTTGTTTATATCCAATGAAATATTTTACTTCTTCAGGATCTTTGCAAAACCATAGAAGAGATCACAAGATGTTATGACATCAGCTGTCAATAACACATTGCAAATGGCCATCACTGGTACAATCCCAAAATGTTAAGAAAACATAAACAAGAATCTCTCTGGAGTGAAAATAAAATGGTTCAACCTCAATGCAAGATAGACTGAAGCAATAGGAGTGGAAATACACAACACCTGGAAGCCTTCAATGGAGAAAGGACAAGTGTCACAAATCTTCAGCTGTGACTGCCTCCAAGCCTGACCAAGCTTAAGCGGCCAGAAACTGTTGGTATTACTGTACTCCCAAGAAAGCTTTACTACCTCACTAAAAAACCAGGCTTCCTGTCCTTCTTAAACAATTAAATAAAATCAGGAACGGATATTACTAGTGTGAGCACTCAGTTATTCTCTGTTCCTCCCTCAGCTATGTTTGCACTCTTTTCTTAATATTCCTGCCCTGTCCTCCTGCACTAGAGTACCACTAACCATACCTCCTATCCTGCCACTCACCATGCTACTATGAGCTAATCTGAAAGGGCACAAAACAATTACACTTCCCTCCCTGACAGCTCACAGTTAATAAAGATGAATGCCCAGCTGTGTATTTGTCATCTCTAGAACAGACTGCTGTAATTCACATTACGTGAAGCTGACAACGACTCCAACTGGTACAGGATGCAGCCACTTGCTTCTTCCATGGTTTAGGTCAAAGTGACACCTCAGGCTCTATTGCCCAATTATTTGTAGGTTCCATTTCAAGTCCTAGATTGTAATCTCCAAAACTCAAATCTGTGGTACAGTAAAGATTAAATTGTTTTCTGTGAACACTGGAAATTTACACACCTCTTAAACAGTTGTGCATAAAACTTTTTACAGCTGGAAGCAAAACATTGCCAGTTGTGGGATTCAAGCTCAGCATGATCTTTAAGAAGATTTAAAAGAGATACAAAAATCTAATTATTTCTAAAAGATACTACTAAACTGACCCTTTTGAAGGCACTCCTCTGCAATAGCAGAAAGTACACAATTATTTTCTCCCTACCCTAATTTCAGCTCAAGACCAGAAGACTAAAAAAAGAAATAAAAGAGAAAATACCCATACTTTGATAACAGTTTTGCCCTAAAAAAGCAATTGTCAGATCTTGACTGAGAGGATCACTACTGTTAATTCCACTTCAAAAGCAGCGATGCTGCAGCTATGGGAAACAATATAAATAGAAAGTGTTGGGTAACAAAATTAAATTGCAGAATCATTTTTAGGCTGTAAAAATTGTCTTGGAATCTGATCACCATTCCTCTTCTTTAAATGAACCCATGCGTGTTCAAGACTAAAGCAGAACTGTAACAATGCGACTGCAGTGACTTCCAATGAAGAGTCAGGTAGCTACTATCTGACTTGTAGGGCAAGAGGGTGACCTACTAAGCCATTCAAGTTATGTAAGCAGAATTCTTGTCCACATCAGGGAGAATGCTGAACTCTCTCTCTCAGATGCCTATTTTTTTATAATTTCACTAGCCTAACTAGCTTCATCTGCACTGGCTCAGAGACATGGAATCAGTCAAAAACACGTGGATCAGCATATGCTGGGTTTTGAATTTAGAAATTAATAAGAGAAATTATTTTCCAGATGTTCCCTTCAATTACAGTTGCTCCACCTGCCCAAGGTATTTTTAGGAAGCAAACTGCACCATAACTCTCCTGTCAAATGAAAAACAAAAAACCAAAAAAAGCCAAACAAACAAAAAAAACCCCCTTTACTCAAAAGTATCCTTTATTCTTATGAAAAAACCACATTGAATACTTTATCTGGAAATCAGTTCAACTGTTGAAGTTAACAAGTAGTCCTCTCCATCAGAGACAAGCATCTCACCTTTCAAGGCTGCTTGTTCAGCTTGTGTATACATCCCTAAAAAGAAGTATGTACAGGCAAGGTTCACCCAAACATCTGGAGTGCAAGACGGTTGTTTGGTTAAGGCCTCATATTCCTGTAACAGAAGAGAGGGTTGACTTTTTAAAAATATGGAAGAGCACAGACTTCTATTAAATACTATTATGTCTTCCACCATTTTACAATTTAACATTATTGAGATCAAATGACTTATTCTCAAGTTCACTGCAGATATTACAGAGAAAGGATTACATTTTAACCTAAGATAGGTCCCTTGCTCTTCTTTGTTTACAACAATTAACAGACAACAGGGACAAGGAGATCTATAAATCTTCACTGCAGTAGTATGAATTCTGTCAATACTGGAGTTATAAATATACATATAATATTGTATTATTATATATGTAGTTATTATAAATACATAATTATTTATACCTATAAAAGATAAATATATCAAAGTTATAAAGGCATCAACACAACCAACTTTTTGTCAGCCTTTTATGATGCTTTACTAACTTCCCAGTGAAAGCCTGGGAACCATAAGCACCACAATAATCTCTTTGTGAATGCTTACTGGAGGAGGTGTTAAACATGCTTTTATAAACTTCTGGGTCTTATTTATAGATTAAACCAGTGGTCTCAAAAATGGAGTCTGCACCCCCCAGTATTTGTATAATACCATTGGGTGCAGGAAGAACCTTTTTTTTTGGCAACATTAATAACTAAAATATTTTTAAACTAGTGTTTATTTCATCTTTATCTCATCCGTTTTTAATTTCTATTTTTGTGTATATTTTAGAACTACATAATATATTAGCACATGTATATAATTTTTATATGTATGCATGCCAGGGGAGTGTGCTGAAAAAATTCTTTATTTTACTGGGGTGCATGATCAAAATTGTTTGGAGACCACTGCATTAAAATACAAGCCTACGAGTCAGTATTGGGTAAATTCAAGATATCCTAATAGCAAAGATATAATTATAGTAAATATTACTAAACTGTGCCGAACTTCAGCATTTCCCATTTCCAGACTTACAGCCAGCTGCTGTAGAAAACCACTAGATACTACATTCTGTTATTTCTTCCACCTCCACATTGTGTATCATAGAATCATAGAATGGCATGGGCTGGAAAGGACCCCAAGGATCATAGAGTTTCAAACACACCCTCCCCCCTCCAGGCAGGGCCACCAACCTCCAGGCCGGGATCTACACAAGGTTGCCCAGGGCCCCATCCAACCTGGCCTTGAACACTTCCAGGGATGGGGCATCCAGCACATCTCTGGGCAGTCCATTCCAGAATCTTACCACTCTCTCTGTATAGAACTTCCCCCTAATATCTAATCTAAACAAGCCCAGCTCCCTCAGCCTCTCTTTGTAGGGGAGGTGCTCCAGCCCTCTAATCATCTTCGTGGCCCTCCTCTGAAACGTCCCCAACAGTTCCACATCTTTCTTGCATTTGGGGCCCCAGATCTGCACACAGTACTCCAGATGGGGCCTCACGAGGGCAGTGTATCCATGTCACTTAAATGGCTTCATTTCTTGTTATTTGTGAAACAGTAAAAAACATATCAGACCAATCTTTCAATCTATTTTTTTAATGAAGGAAAACTTTGCAGCTACCAAACTGTGGTAGTCCTGAAGATAAACATATTTGTTCTGCATAACAACAAGTATTAAAAACAGAGGCAGGGAGACTTCTTGATGTCATTTTTTCCTCTGTTAGATGTCTGTTAAATTACTAGGAAGGACCATCCCAGTGGAGGTGCCTTCTACTAGTGGTCTTGCTCTCTCTTCATCCAGCCATGTCCAAGAAGCAGGGTGACATAAGGCTCTCACAAGACCTGCTGAAAGAGTGCCATCCACATACTCCCAATCACAATAAGCCTCTTATCCCTCCCAACAACACAACCCCTTACTGACTTCGTCCTCTTCCTCCAAACATATGAACTGGAATTTCCCTCTGCCTGGGGAGAGTTTACCAGATTGGGTCACTACGGGTGGAAGACTTTGTACCTCTGGGGGAAAGGCACAGATGTGTATATAGCACTAGATAAAATAAACCATGACCAAAGGACAATGAAGCCCAAGAACAGAAACATGCTGACAACAATAAAGTTTATAGTTTGTGAGCATAAAGTTTTGTTGGTTTTTTTCCTGTTGCCAAATGAAAGTAAACTACACTTCCAAACTCAGAAGATATTGGTAATGTATGTCCTTAAAAGCCAGCTCAGTCTTGATAGTGCTTCAGGGACTAGCTGTCGTTCAAGATTATAAACAAATATATAAATAAATAGAAAAGAAAAGAAAACATTTACATAGAGGCCAACCTTTCCTACTGAGGCCAGTTCTATCTCGATGTAGGCCTGTCACAGAGCTCTGAGAGACAGGCCACTGCTGTTTATTGGGACCATCTGGAATCTTTCAAAATCCGTTCAGATTAAATACACCCAAAGGTCTCTTTCGGCTATGGCTTCAGGCAGATTAATTACAAAAGACAAAGTGCATAAACACAAGTCATGTTCTGGCTTGGCCATTCAAAGCAAGCAATAAATAAAGAGTGCTCTAGCAGTACCAGTGTGAATCTATGGAAACACAGTAAATAAACGTGAAGACTATTAGGGCTCCTTACCCTGTAGTTCTGGGCCATGAGCCCAGACTATGTGCTGTTGCCCCTTTCCTCACTAAAAGGCATTCAACATCAGTCTCCCAAAGACTGCTTCAGCTTTCCTCCTTCCTCTCCAAAAAGAACCCTACAAAATCAACCAAACTAAATATTCCAAAAGCTTTCCCAACAGTCAGCCTGTGGCATATTTTTGCCAACCAGGAGCATAAGAACGCCTTGGTATTTCACCTCCTCCACCTCTCGCCCTTATCACAAGACACAGGCACTTTTCCTCAAAAGCAGCCTGCCAGGTTGATTGCCTACAGCTACGGACACCTACTGATAATGCTGAGGCCAGCAGGATTTTCCTCAGTGCCCTTATGACTTGTCTGGATTCTCCAAGCCCATAAACACAGATCCTGAGGAGCTAATGAACAGGCCAACCTGTAGGGCTGCCCCACAAGTGCTCATGGGAGGCGTGGGGATAATCACCATAACCTGGCTACAGTCACAATGGGCTAGCCTAGAGAACTTCCCCAAGCCAAATGTCCATCTTTTATTTCTAGTTTCAGCCATCAGGAACTTGAGTGTACCTGTATTCTCACACTTCCAAGTACTCAAGCAAGACCAGATACTGCTCATGGATGAACCATTACCCTAGTATAGTTCTGTTCCTTTCATGATTTACTATTTGACTGAAATTATTCTCAGCAAAGTCAAGGTAGGCAGGAGGACCCAGTGAAGAGGTAGAGCAGCTCCTGATTCTCTGCTAGGAAAGAGGTGGTACGTAGGGGAGGCTGTTGGAATCACCATCTGTAGTTATGAGATTTTGACAATGCACTGAAGGCTCTGGCCCAAGGATTGTGCTTTGCTCTCATGTGTGGGGGCCATAATGGCATTACAATGTGTGGCAGCCATACCATGACAGCACTCTGTGTGCCTAAGCCTAGTCAGAAGGTGCAGATGTGAAACTTGCTCTTGAACCCAACCTAGCAGTGTACCTGCCCTTGCCAATTCCTCTCTTAAATTGTCAAGACCTCACATATGTCTCATAACCCCCCACTTTCTTAGGTCCACACTGCTTCAGAGATCAGGCAGGTCAGAAATAGATTAATTGATTACTTAGACTGATGCTCTGATTCTGGTCCTTGGGTGACACTGGGAAATTTTTCAGGAAAGGTTTAAGATTAGTGCTATGAACAAGTCATGACAGAAAGACAGGTAGGTTTTTCCCCATTAGGGATAGTAGATGTGGAAGACTCAAGAAAATTAATTAGATGCTGCTATATGAAGCCAGGAAGACACTAGCCACTTGGTACTAGCAAAAATCAATGTCAATGAAGGAAGTTAGACAGTCCCCAGGGGGAAACTGCCACCACAACTGTTGGAAGAGTTGAGTCCAGTGCAGTACCATTTGTAAACTGGTGTACATCAGTTAGGAAAATCCCATTATATCAGTGTTGGTGGTATATCCTTTGAGAAATGCCTCTACCTACTAAGAAGGGGAAAGTGTGACCCTAGTGAAGCTGCATAAAGAATCCCTGACTGTTGGTCTGTCTATGACAAGAGAATGTAAATTTTCTCATGAATAAATTCTCTTATGTGTCAGGTATTTTTCTGTCATTCTCTCTAAAGATATTTTTGGAGCTGGAGATCTCTGTGCTTTTAATTTTTTCCTTGCTTCTTCCAGGAGTGGAGGTGGACAGCACCTCAACCCAATTCCCAAGCCTCTCCAAAAGTTGCCATGCAACCAGCAGAGCTGGCTCACTATGAAAGTATCATAAATAAAAGGATTACTGAGCAGCATAATTCCATGTATATGGAATACAGGCCATGAACTGGGATATACTGTGTCACAGACTATATGTTGTCACTTGAAGGCACTTTGGTGTGTGAATCATTTAGACTGCCTGTAATGTCACTCTGGAGAATTCCACACAATCTTCTATCCATACTATTTTCAGTGCTCTTGGCACTCCCCAAAGAGTGCTGCAAGATCTCAAAACTGGAGATAATCAAGGAATTTGTCCTTGAAAATACAGCAACGATGCCTCTGTAACATAGCAGAGAAGATACACTTCAACCTTGAAGCTGATAACTGAAAAGCAATTCGGCCTCCACAGTCAGCAGTCTTTGCCTTGATTACTACAGCCTTGGGAATTACAACTACGGTGTCCTGTCCCAAAATAAACTGGCTTGAGATGCACAGGCTCATTTTCCCCATAGCACCATAAAGTTCTCAGGACTCATTACGGTACCCAATATCAGTCGTAAATAGGGAACGATAGGCCCTGTGATCTCTCGCAAAAACACCAAAACAACCCACACACAAACAAACCAACGACAAACCACGCATACAAACCTTTTATTGTCCCTACTTGGGCAGAAAAACGGGGGAAAGACGGCTATGCTGCCGTTTTTAAAGGCTGAATCTACAGCATCACCTAGTGGTGAACCAAACATCACGTACAGAACCTCATTGCTTTAAAAAAAACAAAACTGTTACTCCTTTGTTGAATAAAACATTTAAAATGTACTCTGGTCATAAAAGCACCCACTGAGTATTCCAAATAGCAGAATTTATTTCAAAGAAATGGCAAGCTATTTTTCATCTGTGCACAAACATTATTCTTTTATTAACACCTAACATCTAGACATAAATTAAACACAGCAACTGATTGTTACATTCATAATCTTAATATTCACGTTTAGAGTTGTTGAATTTAAAGTTATCACTATCTCCTATACTACTATTCTACATTCTGTACTATGTATCCTCTCAATCTGATTCACTGAGCATTTCAAACATCTCCGATGGATGTTTCCTCTTCAACTTTTAAAGGGGGATTGTGTCTTCTCACTTGGAAGCCTCAGAAATTCTATTCCTGCTTCACATGAATCTTGTACACAGGGCCATGAAGAGGATTAGAAGACTGGAGCACCTTCCCTAAAAAGAGAGGCTGAGGGAGCTGGGCTTGTTCAGCCTAAAGAAGAGAAGGCTGCGGGGGGGACCTCATTGCAGCCTTCCAGTACCTGAAGGGAGCAGGTACAAATGTATGAGCAGGAAACAGGAGGGGAATCAACTTCTTAAAAGGATAGATAATGGCAGGACAAGGGGGAATGGATTGAAGCTAAAAGAGTGAGGGTTTAGATTAGATATTAGGGGGAAGTTCTTTACAGAGAGAGTGGTGAGGTGCTGGAACAGGCTGCCCAGAGAGGTGGTGGATGCCCTGTCCCTGGAGGTGTTCAGGGCCAGGTTGGATGGGGCCCTGGGTGACCTTGTCTAGATCCAGGCCTGGAGTGAGGTTGGTGGCCCTGCCTGTGGCAGCGGGGTTGGAACTCTGTGATCCTTGATGCCCCTTCCAACCCAGACCATTCTATGATTCCATGACCATGTACCTGTTTTTAATATTTCATTAATTTAATTAATATTGCTCCTCAGCCTTTTGGCTAAGATCAAGTGTAGTATCTGTGATTCTGTGATTTCTTCCAGGGAAAGCAATTTAAAAGACTGCAAAACCAGCTATACTTTCACAGTTATGCTTCACAGCAAACCATGATGAAGATCTCCCCTAGTTGACATTGAGGAAATCCAATAAGCCCTAAATAGCACAATACAGCATTGTATGGTGAGAAGAATACACCAATGAGGCAAACAATGCACAGGCCAGCTGAGCTGTTTTCAAATCACTAGCCTATATGCAGCCTTGTAGGTATCACCACACCACTCCACAACTGTCCCTGTTCTGGTGTGCACCCTGATTCCATCCCTTAGAGGTACAGAGCAAGGCAGGCAACAAAAATTTGTTAAGTCTTCTACAGAGAAATATGCTAGCACAACTGGCAAGATAAAGGGATCCCAGGGACACTGGCTGCAAATCAACTGGCAACAAACTGACTTTCATTGGAGACATAAATGGACACAAGAGAAAGAACTGTGTGTGGATTCATACACTGAAAGAGACATAACAGCATTGTATGATGCAAATATAAAAAACGTATACATATTTGAATAATCAACGTGTTTTTTAGTCACTTAAAGCTTTTGAAGAAGAATGTTTCATTTAATTGAATTATCTAATACAAGAAAACATAACAATAAAGTACATTAAATGGCCAGGGGCATCAACCTCTAAAGAAAGAACTAAAAAAGCGTATTACACATAAGCTACATAATGAAGACAAAGACATTATTAAACCTGACAAATAAAACTGGAAAGCTAGCTGCAAAGAGGGAATGAAAAATTTAGGATGTGAACTATGACATTTAAAAGGGCAAATTAGGCTACTGACACCTAGTACTAAATCAGACAGTAGATAGCATTTTAAAAGATCTATTTTCATAGGATAACACCAGTTTCCCCCAATCTAAACTGCTTTCCACAGCATCTACCTTATAATCGTACATTTGTACCGTAACTGGATGGCAGAACTGTTTGCTATTACAGAACACCTTCTTCCTGTTGTCATTGCTTTATCACAACATTCTCATTTCCAACCTTGGGAAGCAGGATTTCCCCACCTTACCTCCAGCGCTCTCTTGTAGTCACCCAAATGAAAGGCACAGTATCCAATCCAAAGGTCAGCATCCTCCTCCTGCTCACCCACGTGCTGTTTAAACTTTGTAGAAAAGAAAGAGTGGAAGAATTTTGTTAGTTGCCACAATTTCATAGAGCCCCACAGATAATCAAAGTATCATAGAATCACAGAATATCCTGAGTTGGAAAGGACCCATAAGGATCATCAGGTTTAACTCCTGGCTCCACACAGGGCCAGCCAAGTCTGAGCGTGGGAATGAGTGCGTCATCCAGACACTTCTTGAGCTCAGTCAAAGCTTGGTGCTGTTCCAGTGCCCGACCACCCTCTCAGTAAAGAACCTCTTCCAAATACCCAACCTAAACCTCCCCTGTCACAGCTTCATGCCGTTCCCTCAGGTTCTACCGTTGGTTGCCAAAGAGAGGAGATCGGTGCCTGCTTCCTTGCTCCCCCTCATCAGAAAGCCACAGATCGCCATGAGGTCTCCCATCAGCATCCTCTTCTTCGGGCTGTACAAACCAAGGGACTTCGGCCTCTCCTCATGAGACTTCCCCTCCAGACCCTTCACCATCCTCATTGCCCTCCTCTGGCCACTCTTCAATAGTTTTATGATCCTCTTGAACTGTGGCGCCCAGAACTGCACACAGTACTCTAGGTGAGGCCACACCAGTGTGGTGTGGAGTGGGACAACCCCTCCCTGGACTGGCTGGCCGTGCCATGCTTGATGCACCCCAGAACACAGTAATACTAAGCTAACATATCACAGGTGCTTTGACAGCTGTGGATGTGGAGCTGCTCTCACATTTCTGAAGCAACATCAGGCAGCCTTCATGTGCCGAGCCCAGTTCTGTGAAGCGAGGGCAAAAGCTGCCGCCACAGGGCCTAACGGCTGTGGAAGGAGGTGAGGGGGACCCAAGGCAGGGAAGGATTCCCCTCAACCCACACCCGTGTCGGGCACAGGCCTGGCAATGCCGGTACCGCTTTCCCGAGGGGAGGGGGGGAGGCGGGGTGCCGGGGTCCTGCCGCGGCGGTTACCTCCAGCAAGGCGATCGCGCCGGTGAAGTCCCGCAGGGCCAGGAGCTCTTCCAGCTGGGGCACCTTCTTTCCCTTCTTCCTCCGCCTGTCTCCCGGCGGCGGGGTACTCCCCACCGCCGGCTTCGACCGGGAGAGCATCTGAGCAGAAAGCAGAGCGGGTCGGGTCAAGGCGGGACCTCGGCGGGGTTTCCCCTGCCTAAGGTGGAGGAAGGGAAGGCAAAGGAAAGGAAGGTAAGGGAAACACCGGACCGGCCCTGAACCCGCCACCTCTCACCATCTTGCCGCCAGGCCCGAGCTCCGAGCGCCGCCGACGGCGCGGTTGCCTGGGTAACCGCGGGACAGCGGAAGGCAGCGGCGCAGTCCCGAGCGCGTCGGCGAATAGGCGCCGGCTGGAGACCGGAGCCACCTTCCCCCGTGTTCCGCCTGCGCTGCGGCGGGCCTCCGTCTCCGTAGCAACCACGGGACGGGAGGGTCGGCCCTTCTATCCGTCTCTCCGGTTCCTGGTCACCCGGACACGTAGGCCCCTGTGACTTGTGATCTCATTCCAGCCGCTGGCACTTAATCCTCCACAGACACCCTCGTACACAGTACAGTGTCCCCTTGCCCAGCACAGAAAGGGAATAGTCAGAAATGGAGTTTAGAATGGACACGAGAGACCGCGCTGATCAGATGCAGGGCACGGACAGAGGAATCCATTGACGAGCATCCACTTTGCATGTGTCACCACCCCCTCTTATCCCCTTGTCCTCTGTCCGGTATTGCCTCCTCCCCACCCACTCTGGATCTCTTCCTTTCCCAGCCATTGTCCCTCACCTGAACACCCCATAGTCAGTCCTAAGCAATCCCAAAGTGCTCTTCCCTGGCCTGAGCTTCACAGGCTTGAGGTTAGCAACGCCCCTCAGAAAGCCTCCTCCATTGACCAAAGAGCTTCTCCTGGTGATGTTGGGTTGATCACCTGCCTGTGACAGCCCTATGGGGAAAGGAGCGCACAGGTTCTTATACTTTTCTGGAAAACATAGCCACTCGAGCTGTATTTCCATCATTATTATAAAGATGAAAAGCCCAGTATCAAATGTTGGACATGTAGGTTGGGTACATTTGAACTGCATACAGTAGCATCTGGCAAAACCCAGAACCTTTGCAAGCACAGCTTGATTACTGTAGCATCACTGACACCGCAATTTACTGCAAATCAACAAGATCTCTCCTGATTACAGAGAAAGACCATGCGGTGGATTTCCCTTAACTTCCATTTTCATATTGTCTGAATGGCACCTTTACAATTCCAGGGCAGAGGATCATCAACCCATTACACTATGGCTGACAGCTCAACTAGCCACAAGATACACACCCATGGACCCAACTAATGAGATATCTGTATTTCTACCATTTTTCTTTCCTTGCGTTGAAAAATTTTTTGCACTCCATTAGAGAAAAAAAAAAAAAGAGGCTTCATAAATATACCATGTCACATTGCAGTCATCTGTAACATAGGCCTGCAGTAACAAACTGTGCTGCTGCTTCAGTTGTACCACAGAATTACAAGGTTGGAAAAGACCTTTAAGATCATCAAGTCCAACCATTCCTGTCCTATGCTAAAACATATCCCTAAGTACATCATCTACCCTTTTTTTAAACTCAACTACCTCCCTGGGCAGCCTGTTCCAGGCCCTGACAATTCTTTCAGTGAAAAATTTTTTCTTAACATCTAATCTGAACCTGCCCTGGCACAGCTTTGTGCCATTTCCCCTTGTCCTATCTCCTGTCACTTGATTGAAGAGACCATCTCCCACCTTTCTATAATCTCTTTTCAGGTAATTGTAGGCAGTGATAAGGTCTCCCCTCAGCCTCCTCTTCTCAAGGCTAAACATCCCCAGCTCTCTCAGCCACTCCTCATAGGATTTGCATGTATGTTCACCTTCTCTTGATTGCTCCAAGATGGCTTGTCACAGTGCAACCAGGAACCATGGGAGTACAACAGCACCATCATGATTAAGAACATGCATTTGTACCATAGAACATAAAGAAGGAAGGAAAAAAATCCACTCTCCCACAGAGGATTTCTCTGACACAAATGAATTTTTAAGTAGTTGATTAAAGTGGTAACGAATGTGTGCCAATGTGATTTGGTGTCCTTTTATAGTTCTCCTCTATTAAGTAAAGTATTATTTCTGTCAGGAGAAAATTTTCCAGAAATAGTTCTGAAATAATATGACTTTTCAGATATTTGATTTTAAGTGACTGGGTTTTTTTAATGTTGTCAAGATTGTATTATATAGACTAACTCACATAATACAGATCTCTGTCCTCTTACCAGTTGTCTAGCATTTTCTATTATCTAACAGAAAAAAACCCCCAAATTCAGCAGGCTACAAGCCTTAGGAATCTCTTCTATCAGAACCCTGTGAAATCAAGAAAAACATCTATGGCAACAGGGATATTGTAAGAAATCTTTTTCCTTTCAGATCTTAAATAATGCCTCAGAAGTACTTAATTTTAAACTGAAAGAGAATAGTCATTGTTACAAATGCCTCACAGTACTGCCATAGAATATTCTAGCTCTGGACAGTAAAAAGGGACACCTGGAGATTTTTGTTTGCTTGCTTGTTTTTTTTTTTAACTTTTTGCCATAGTAAACTGGGTAAAGGAGGAGAAAAAGGAGCTGGTGGTGTCCTTGATGAAGGTATTCTGGTTTTGACTGAAATGCAAGCAAGCAGGCAGTACAATTAGACAAGATCCTTTTTTTTTTTTAAAAAAAGTAACTAAAAACGTAATTTTACTATATTGCTTTCTGCCATTTTTAACATAGAGTATTTTACAAGGTCCTGCTGTTTGTTCTAAGAATCAACATACTCAATACCGCTAAAGTACTGAGTCAAATGGAAGAAAGCTCTCAGCTGTTGTACTGGATTTTCCCATTTCCCATTGACTTCCTTGACTTTTACATGGTGAGTCCAAAATTGGGGAATGAGAGCTAACAGGTATGCAAGGCCAGTGGGTAAGCTGTGGGCACAAGAAGGACAGGATCAACTGAAATAAGAAGGAATAGCAGCCAAACCAATTCCTTTTTACTCACAGACAGTGTTTTTCATGGAGGCAGTGGGATTCCAGCATCTACCTGCATTGTTGGTGGGATTTTCTTGACCGAAAGTTTTATGGTCGTGCAGAGTGGTTAGTGCTCAGAAGCACAACGTGTTTCTCAGCTGCCAGCTCTCTGCCTGTCAGAGGAACTCAGATGGGAGTCTTCTAACCTTAACCGTGCTTTGGAGTTAAGTCCCCTGAGCTCTACAAGTACACACACACACCTATTTACATGTAATTTTGTTGTCTCTGGAAAGATAGATGTTTCATGAAGGTTAGCTGCGAATGAGTTTCAACTCATCTGCAAGGTGAGAAAGTAAAAATTCATTCTAACTGGACATAATGGTCTGGGCTTCCATTTAAAACTGAAGATGTAAAGCAGAACTGTAGGTTACATTTAATAGCAAGGATCCTTCTTAGCTGCCTCAATGGGACTCAAATGGAGTTCTTCTGACACGTTCTGAGTAGGCAAAGCTGTGACTCTGCCTGTCAGATCATTCTCTCATAGGTGAGGTCTATGGCAATATTAAAGCACAAGGTGGTGAGTTTTTTATTATAATCAATCAAAACCATAGACTTTTCCATCAGCCCGTTATAAATTTGCACAACTCAACAGGTGGTCCATGGATTGAACATAAAATCTATCTCTTGACATGTAGAGATATGACCTGTACATAGTGAGTGAGATATAAATAGGGGGGGAAAAGTTAAGTCTGACATCGAAATTGGTGTGGAGTCTCTGCATAGAGGTGTGGTCTAAAACCCTTTCAGAGCAGTAGGAGTCTGCATTCATATCTAATGATCAATTGTGTAGGAGGACACACGTAATTAAATCCTCTATTCTCACCAGTATCAAATTGGCCAAAATACTTTTAGCATGTCTGATGTAGAAATCATTATTAAGATGCAGAACCAATGTAGGTAGAGATATTATAATCTTTCCCTGAGATGAAAAGCCAAGACAGTACTTCATAAATTAAAGGCAAGTCAAGAAGTTCAGCTACTCTATTAATAATGCTGGAAAACTGCTGCAGTTCCTACCATCCCCATTCTATTAGCCTGTGGCATTATCTAGGAGGCCGTGAGCAGTAAAATGATTAATGATCATGTTTATTCCCACACAGAATTGCTGGGAGAGATGGAATTGACTTACACTGATAGCAGCAAAGGAGAAGTCATGCACCTGTGACTAAACACCAAGATAAGCATCAGAGAATGTAATGAGTGTTTAAATAAAAAATCAGAGAGTGGAAATGAGGTCTAAGAAAAGGAGAGGAAGGAGGGAAAGGGAAGAAAAAAAAGGAGAAAAAGGAAAAGCAAGAAGTGGACAAAAATCATCCTATAACTAAAGCGAAAGTTTAGGAAGTGACCTTGCATCAGCAACAATCATATTCTTCAATTTCTGTAATGTCTGGGTAAGGTCATGTTTTTTCAGTAATGATGCTTCACCATGTTCTGCCTCTTGTATCTTTGAAAATGCATCTGACAACATCTCAAGATAAATGGTATGCAAAAGTGAGAGCAATGAAATGCTCCCCTGCTAAAGCTACAGAGGCAATCCTCTGAGATGTGTAAATGGGAAATGATTCCTTTGAAAGGAAAGAACTTGAAGAATATTTGCTCCTCTTTTATGGAGTCAGCAACATCTGGGCTTTAATCCGCTTTAGCATGATGAGGGAAGGTGAAATATGTAAATTGACAGCAAAGATCAGCCTGCAGATCATGTGTACCTTTAATCCTCTTGTCAGGTGTCTACTGTCCAGCTCGAAGCAAACAACAGTCATGTCAATTAAAGAAAATGGTGCAATGAAAATTCATAATTTTGATCTTTATTTTAGTAGGGAAGCCTCTTTAGTTTTCACTGGTGTTTATGTCTGTGATTCTACGGGTCTGCGGGAACTGCACCTTCAGAGTTTCCCTGGCATTTTTAGCACACAAACTGCCATCAAGATTCCATCAAGTTAATCAAAGCAACTTACAAGCTTTCCTTGTATTGGATTTCAGCATCACATTTAGGTATGCTTTTGGAAGTTTATGTATGTAGAATGAAGGGAGGGGAGGCAGGACAATCCACTGATGCAGAACAAGTCAGTGTCAAAACTGAAAATGCAATGCATGATTAACTGGCTCCACTCAAACCTACCCAAGCCAGAAAGCCACATCATTGGAAGTGTTATGTTCCTGAGAATGCAGTTGTTTTGGTCCAAGGTGGGTGCTGATACATCTGCACAGTATTCCACTGCTGTACGGATTTACAGGATCAAGTGTGCTTTAAGATCTAACTGCATCCCATCACATAGTATAGACATGTTTAACATGAAGAGCTTAAGGAAACTGAAGTCTGTTCCCTAAACATAAGTTATGACACACTGCAGCCATTTACCTTTGTAAGGAAAAAAGAGAACAGATGCTTGCACATTATAGATCGCTTACATGTGCCACTCAACACAGCTGTATCCTGCTGAGTCTGAAACAGAGCTGTTATGCTGAAGTGAAAAGTATGTCCTGTCACTCTGGAAACAAAGGCCTTTAGAGAAGGAGTACAGTAGTTAGGAGGAAAGACTTCTTCCTATTTATTTATGTAGGATACTAGTTAGATGGACAAGTAATATTAATTTTGAAGTGTGTATGTGTTGGGAATGGGTCAAAAGGAAGATGACTTTTGTAATTGAGCTAGATATTTATGGCACATCACATATTTAACTTAATTTAATTTAACTTTGGTATGTGGCAACATAGATCAATGGAAAGGTGGGGCAACCACCCATGCCGCTTGTAGATGATGCAATTCCCATTACAACTCTACTTATCCTTGTCTGTAGATTTCCTCTTAGTAGATTGGTAACTTTTGATGAGAACAGTCACTGATTTTGCAGCAACTATGTTTGTCTGTGGCAGCAACTGTGAACTCCAAGAACAGACCTAAACTTTTGATAACCCATAGGAATGGCAATATAATGAGGACTTCCACTTTATCAGGATCTGTACTGGATCAGAATCAATTCTGCAATGATCCAGACTTGCAGTATTTCTTTTATTTTAGTATAAACTCAGATTCTTGTGTACTATCAAAATTCCCAACTCTGGAGAAAATAAAAAATAATGTACAATTGTGAAACTTGTAAGTTGGTCATTGCAATCATAATTAATTGACACTGACAAAATAAATAATTTCAGTAAATATGTATATTTTTTTTCCATTTTAAAGGATACTGTCAGAATATTTTATTCTGTGAAATAAGATAATTGAATCACAGTGCGGTTTTTTTTGCAAAATAATTCCTTGAAAAATGCTACATTGGTTGTCTTTGGTGCCAAAGAAAGTGAAGATGAGCTGACAACATGTCTAAATTGCCTTCAGACTTACTAGGACTATTGGTGCCAAGCTGCAGTAATTACTGCAGTAATTTGATGGACTGGGGGCAACTGATTCTGTCATGTAACTCTTCAGCTCTTCTGAGCTTTCTGAAATTTTCATTCCATATCTTCTATTTACTCCTCTCTGAGTGGTCAAGTGGAAATAATTATGTGTAATTAACTAAAAAAGAAATTAAACTACATGCCAGTGAAATGATCCTAAAAATGGATGTTGGAAAGATGCACAATGCCTCACTCGGAATATGGCGGCATTTTTATGATATGAGCTGGATAGGCAAAGGGACTCTGTGATGCCTATGTTGCACTATTACTCCTGTTCTTCAGCACCCGTAGACTCTGTACAGGCAGCAACAAACACAAATATACAGAAGTTTTTTGCTTTTGTTTGTGGCAGGCATATAAAATTTTGCACTTTACACACATGACTCACTTGTTTACCTTTTCGTTTTTCCACCCCATGATCATCTATAGTGTCAGTAACTGTCATGTTTTCAGCACGATGCCATAGCTTTTCTTTCACTCTCTTATTCCATGAAGTGGATGTCACTGATGAGTCTGTCAGGCAACTCTGATGTACAAGGCAAAGTGTGGTGTTCATCCTGTTTCTGGGAGTGCTTCCTTTGCCCCACCTGCGGCCTCCTGCTGCACTCTCTCCTGCTCCGTGTCACCTGATGCTCAAGGCATGGGACTTCACACTGAGAGTCTACACACACCGAGCAATTAAAAAATCAAGAGGTCAACAACTCTTGGTTGTCACCTATGCCATAGGTGTGCATGGGTGTGCACAATAACATGTTCTGGCTGTGGACTCTCTGTGGCCCTGTGAAGGTGGGGGGAATGGCAGAGAGTTAAAAGAAATGCTGTGCTAAGGCTATAGTTGATTCAACCTTTTGTTTTTAAAGGATAATTTTAAGCTGCTATGAAAACCAAATAGATACATTAATAGATAAAAAACCAGGGAGACCTCAGTGCCACTACATGCAGTCTGTGTGATCAGCAATGTAAAATAGTTCTACTTACATTACCCATGCTGGCAAGCTGTTTCTCTCAGGTAGGCTAAGGAGAGCGTAGAAATGCAAATCTCTCTCTGCTGAAGTTAATGACAAATCTCTTATTGACTTTGATGGGATAAGTTTCAAGGACTTTGTAAATACCTATAAAACAAGGCAGTGATGAGCAGATGATCTCAGCATGAAAAGCTATATTCCGTTTTTATTCTGTGGCTCTAGCCAGTGATACTAGTCCAGATGTTTACATGACATGACTGCTAATTTAGAATTACTGTATTACTAATTACAAATGCTAGATTAGATATGGTAAGGTGTTCAAGGTCTGCTCTTAAATGCTGGCTCATGGTCACTGTTGTTGGGTATAAGAAAGAGTCAAGCAATAATAATTTGGTATCAAAATAGGTTTGTGTTAAATGTCTGTGCAAATATATCTGTAGTGTTTACAATATCTTTTTAATACAGGCTTTGAAAGAAAACATGGAATTGCTGTTCTGTTTTATGCCAAAAGCACTGTTATTTACACTGTTGCTGATGATTATCCTTGTTTGTCTTAAAATTATTTCAGGAAGGTAATAGAAATAAATTGATTTATTATCTGACAGCCTCAGTCCAGGTTTCAGTAAAAAAACAGAAGCTGCCATAGGTGTGCTCAAACACCCTAAATTCAGACCAAGCACACTCAGTACTTTATTCAAATTTGCCTGTTGTTTCTTTTTATTTTGCAGTTCTCCTCTGTGCCCAGACTTATCTGTAAGGTTTATAGGTTGCTTTGTCTTCTCTTCATTCTACCTACCTTCCCTGAGACAATTCTCAGACCCAAGAGCCCTACCTGGGAACAGTATCGCTGTGTCCTTTAGTGTGTGCCTTTTAGTGATGCCATTTAGAATGCACCTTTGGTCCCACAGGTCTGACATGTGGCCTTCAACTTTGCTAATTCTTACCTGGTACAAGAAGTTGGTATCACATAAAGTATGACTATGTTGGGCCCCTATTTGAGGAGCCATCTGACAAGGTGGGAATGGGCAATGGGTCCTGTGCTGCCTGGGAGCAGTGTGACTGGGGTAGACCTGGAGTGCTTCAGTGGAGTGGATGAGCTTTGTGCTGACTCTAGTCTGTAAGCAGAAACAAAGGCTGTGGTGTGGAGGACTACAAGTCAGACATTTTTGCCAACATAAAAAGTGTTTCAGTGGTCAAAGCAAAAGGAATTAAATTAGTAATTTATCACAGAAGAAAATATACTCTTGAATTATGAGCCCAGCTAGTAGAAATGTGTGGCCATGAACAAGAGGTGTAGGGCAATGCAAACATGAAGTAACCATCTGTTTTCCTCTAGGCTTTAACGAACCTTGTATTTTATTTCTATTTTAAAGAGTTGTCTTTAGAGTCCATTTGTCCCCTCCCCTTCCTTCTTGCAGCTCATCCCTGTCATGAAGAGTTAGTGCCCTTATCAGGCAAGGTTTAAAGTAATGCTTCAGTTTTACAGCCTCAGCCTTTCCATGAGCAAACATTCACAGCAACCTTTAGCCTCTCTCCTTTCCGGAGTTTTGCTGTTGCTAGTTTTTTATAAACAGAAGTGCCACCTAGTACACCGGAGGGGTGGGCAGAGGTGAAGGCAGGGAGTGGGTTAGGGAAGTGCCTGGGAGAAAGATCCTACAGCCTGTCTTTGAATCTATGTCGTGGAGATCTCTTTCGTCCTACCCAGGAACAAAGCCAATGTAGAGGATCTGAAAGAAAGGGTTGGAAGAGAAAAAGAAGAGTGAACACGCGCAATGGGTCTAAACTGAGCAATAATGAAGCAACGGATTTTGGGTCTGGCCCTTTGGCCTTTGCTTTTCTCCTTCCAGATGCTTCAGCAAGTTGGTTCAAACAAGTGCAGCAACAACGGTTACGTGATCAATGTGATGCTCATGAATTACACGGACTTCCCATCAAGTACTGATAATTTGAAATTAGCTGTGCAGCAAGCCTTGAAAAGAGTACAAAATGAATTCCAGATGTCAGGTAAGGCAGTAGGTGTTGGTTATCCCTCTATTGCTGTGGTTTCTCATCAGACTTTGTGCCACAGCTTTCTACTCATCTGTCCTTCAGCAAACTGTTCTTCGACAGGCTCCTTGCCTGCCCATTCACCTTATGTAGATCTTACAGTAATAATGACCTCCCTCTGTAAAAACAGAAGTGCTATATGGGGGGCAGAATCATGGTGTTTCTTTTGTGGTATTTGGGCAGACTCTTTCTGCATGCTTTTCTGGAGATATTTGGTTGGGATTGGGACTATGGGAATTGCTGAACTGGATCAGACAAGACCAGTAATCCATATAGTGAAGTAGCTGGGATGCCCTTGGTTCCTCTCCTGCCCGGATTAGCCACTACTTTCCGAAAACAATTTTCCTCTTGACCCCATTTGTTGATCACATTATGACTCGAAGTATGAAGAATCTGCAGTCAATGTTTTTTCCTCAGAGTCACTGCAGATCATGTTTTTATTTATTTTGATATCTTATCTCTCCTTTCAATATCATCGACCTACTGTCACTCTCTAGAATATCATGGGAAAAAGAGGTTCCAGGGAAATTACACTTATTCCCTGTCTGCCCTCTAGCTGAAGAGATTTTGTCTGATTTTATTGGGAAGTGGTCTCCCAGTTACTTCCTACAGAGACTTAAATGTATCTCTAATAATGGCCAACACTAAAAGTACTTTGTACTGAAAGTAGCAAAAGTCAGCAGTTCACACTGGAGTAAATTTTTCAGTCTCATTTTAAGGAGTGGGGCTTAGGTAGTAGGTAGACTTTTGGTGGAAAACATCCTGGCATAAGACTGTTCAGACCCGTCAGAAGAGGGATACAGTGTTTTTAGTGGTTATCTACAACTCATGGTGCTGTTTACTTTTACGTTTGTATTACAGGAGAAAATGTTACAGTCAATGCCACCTTCCATACCTTTACCTCATCACTCTATGTCTCACAAGGCTGTCGTACCAGCACCTGTGAAGGTGTGGAGCTCATCAAGGAAATATATGTGAGTAGCAGGCTCCTTTAAGCTGTTTTCCTAAGAAGACAAGACTTTTTTCTTTCTGCGTGCATGCATGCACGTGCCTCTTTGTCTTGCCTTGTAACTTTTGATACTGTTTTTCAGTTCCAAACAAATTTCACAGGGAAGGGAAGTTTTCAAAGAGAAGATGTTTGTGTAGGTTTTATGTGAAGACAAGCAGGCAAATACTGGAGATGGAGTCTATGAATGCTTCCTGGAGGCTGTCGTTAGACATTCAGTGCCAACTAATGCTACCTTCTGCTTCAGGCTCCTTTTCTTATACTTAAGTTGCCCTGTTTTTCATATCTGCACAGCTTTTTGTGTGGTCACATAGCCAAAGCAATCTATTAAAAAAGCCCCACAAAACAAAACACTGTTCCCTTCCCCCCCTCAATACGCAAACAGCCCAAGCAGATCAACAAAGGTCCATTTCCGCCTGGATCAGACCCTGATCTGGTTCACCATCAGTTGACACAAATACACAAAGGAGAGAGCTGTGTGAGGATGGGAATGTGTCAGCAAAGATATGCTGGCACTGATACCAAAGAAATGCCTATGGAACTATGCCCAAGGGGCAAAGATGAAGTGCTCACTTCTCACTAGAAATCACAGAAGTCAAATGGGAGAAACCCTGATATAGGGAAATACCAGGAGTAGCTTCATTGAGAATTGGTGTTTCAGTAGATTTTCTCATGTCTAATAACTGTCACCTCTGAGTTGAAGCTTTGTAACTCCAATGTGAATTCTCAAATCTACCAATGTATGAGCACATGCTATAGTCTTAATTAAGAAGCCCCTTGTGACACACAAATCTACTGGTCAGACCTCATTTGGTGGTTATGGAAGGATTTTTTTTCTACAAGCTTCATATACACATAATTTTTCTTACAGTATCTTGAAATTTCAATCCCTCTGTCTTCTGGAAATTCAAGCACTGCTGGGGCGATTTCATATGTGCAGTTGTAAGAATTGCAACTCTTTAATCTGAACTAGCTGTCTGTCTCTAAATAAAGGTCATACAGGCACTGTTCTGTCCTCTGCCTTTTCTTAGCTCTCTGTGATTCCTCCCTTCTTCACTCTACGCTTGTTTTTTTAATCTTTCTGTAGCTCCTTTACTGCTCCGTTCCTGCTTTTGCTGGGTAAACTCTGTGATTCCTTCTCAAATACTAAAGTTTTTTTCATTCTTTCATCCTCTTCTCTCAGCCAGTGCTCTGCACTGTTCCTGCTACTGACCCTCTCTGATCCCTTGCAGAAATCTCACACGCTTGGCTGTGTTGTCATAGGACCCGCTTGCACTTATGCCACCTACCAAATGGTCTCGTAAGTACCACCTCTTCCCTCTAATATTGTGATGTTAAAGATATCAACTGCTGAACAAAGTTGTTTTGTGTACAAAACAGCAGAGACTTTGGGGTTTAGGATACATCAGACACCTTGAGGTATACAATCAGGGCAGTAAGACTCTTATGCGAGTTTGGTAGGGAGAAGAAAATCCCCCATTGATGAAATCCCATTGCTAGCAGGGAAACTTTTGTAATTGCTCACAGTAAATTGATTGACTGATTAAGGGCTCAAAAGAGTTAATTCTTTGTCAACTGAAGCAGGGAAGAGATGTTAGCTTGAGGCATGTAGACATCAAAGTACTGCAGCAGGAGGGGTCCTTGAGGATTTAGTCACTGAAAGGAGTCTGAGTTACCTGTGTCAAGAGGAGATCCAAAACCCCAACCATCTTCAATAAAGCGTGTGGAAGCATTCTAGAAAAGTAAATCTCTCTACTACTGTATTACACATGAACCTGTATAATTCTATTCTATATTATACATTAATATATTCATGCACAGATATCAGGAGAAGTGCAAGCTGAATGTGCAGACTATTCGTATGTCAGTTAAAAACCCCATCAGTCATGACATACAAATCCATATTGTTATCCATGTGAATCACTTCCCTTTTTGAACCTTGGTAGCCTTTTGGTTTCACTGGGAGAGACTGGGAAGATTATCTGTTTCTAGCTCTACACTTTGAGTGGGATGACCAGAAGCGAATACAATGTTACTGGTGAATGCATGTAGTTGATTTATAGAAGAATCAAAAGAATAAGTCCTATGTATGCACAGAACCATGGTAAAGCGTTATGCAATATACCCCACTGTATTAATTATGCTTCCTCACTTTATGTTTGCTTTTCTATCTTCTGGATATGGAGCTGCCCAGAATGATGCTAAAGTCTTTTCCTCAGACTATGGTACAGTTAAAGCAGTGAAAAGTATGAATACTGGAAGATTATGCAAAACAATGAGACCACTTGCAAACAGGCAGCTGGGTCTTGTCTATGTGTAATAGCTTTGCAAATCAGAACAAGTACTTGTGTGGGGAGGCAGCTGCTCTCAAGGTTTCATCTTTGATTTGTCAAATGGACATTAAGTGACACTGTTAACCGCAAGAGCTCTGTAAGCACTACGCCTGGAATTAGTGTGGTTTGGGATTAGCCCAACTGTCTACTTTCAACTTTTTCAATTCAGGAAATCATTGGCAATTAATGGGATGAAATTTAAAAAGTCCCAATGACAGATTCTGCACCCGGGATGGAGTAACACTGGGCCCAAGTATAAATTGGGAGAGGAGTGGCAGGGCAGCAACCCTGCGGAAGGGATCTGGGGATGCTGGCCAACTGCAGCTCAGTATGAGCCAGCAGTGTGCCCAGGCATCCCAGAGGGCAAACCACATCCTGGGGGACATCAAACACAGTGTAATCAGCTGATCAAAAGGGGTGACTATCCCCTGTTGGTGTAGCCTTGCCTGGAGTGCTGTGTGCTGTTCTGGGCCCCACAATTTCAGAAGGATGTGAAGGCCCTTGAATGCATCCAGAAGAGGGTAACAATGCTGCTGAAAGGGATGGAAGGAATGTCCTGTGAGGAGCAGCTAAGGACTCTGGGCTTGTGTAGATGGATAAAAGGAGGCTGAGGAGTGACCTGATTGCTATCTACAGCTTCCTAAGGAGGAGAAGTGGAGAGGGAGGTGCTGAGTTCTTTTCCCTTGGATCCAGTGGGATCATGTGGGATTGGTTGCAAGCTGCACCAAGGAGGTTTAGACTGCACATTAGGAAGCATTTATTTTACCAAGAGGGTGGTCAAACATGGGAACAGGCTTCCTAGAGAGGCAGTCAATGCCCCAAACCCATCAGTGTTTAAGAAGCATTTGGACAACACCCTCAATAACATGCTTTAGCATTTGGTCAGCCCTGAGTTGGTCAGGAAGATGGGCTGGATGGTTGTTGTAGGTCCCTTCCAACTGACATAATCTATTATATTCTAAGTCAGTCAGAAAAATGTCCATTTCATTATTAAAATATTCTCCCTGGCATTACTTATTACATCATCTGTGTCTGTTTCCATTGCAATCAGTATAAACCCTGTAATTTGGTAAGTAAGATTTACCTGGAAACTAAAGTTTTGTCACAATAATGTCAACAAATCTAGTGGTTATGCAGCATCTCAAAAATACTTTTATCCTTAAAACCTTATTGGCACAGTGGATAAAATAATATCTTTGATTTACCAATTCCCTGCCAACAAAGGGTTACTTTAGTTTTTCTCTCTGACTGCTGCTGTTGTACAGCTGCTAAAATATGCCATAGTGGAACTAAAAGACTTTTCCTTCGACTTGTGGCAGTAAAGTTTTTTTGATGATGAAAAGCTGTCATCCTTCAGCACTGCCCTAAGAAAGAGATCAAATCCAGCCCATGTTAATGGCAGCTGGGAACCAGAATCGGGTGGGTCCTAGAGCCTTTGGACTCCTTTCATATCCCTTGGGCTGAAATGGTAGATGGTACCCAAAACGGCACGGGGAATTGGGGACAGTGAGAGAAGCTGGCTGGACCAGATCAACAGGGCCAGTGCCAATACTGACTTGAAATCTGCTTGTGCTTTTGAGGAACCTTCTCTTGCAGGATCAAACCGCTGTTGAACTAGTGTAGGGCACAAGAGAAGAGGGAGGTCAGGATGGAAATCACATGGTAGCTGCCTTGGTGTGACAGCAATACATTCAGACTTGTCCTCTTGTCTCTTCCTTCAGAGTTGAAACAATACTGAGCCTGCCTCTGATCTCTGTAGGGAGTTTTGGGCTGTCCTGTGACTATAAAGTAAACCTAACCCGCCTTCTGACCCCAGCCAGGAAAGTGAATGAGTTCTTCTATTACTTTTGGAAAGAATCTCAGCTGCCATTCAAAACCACAACCTGGGAATCTACCTACATTTACAAAAGGAATGAAAACTCGGAGGCGTGCTTCTGGTAAGATCAGGATCCACCTCTGACCCGGCTGTGGATAAACTCTGTCTCCATCCTCTGACATGGTTCTTACAAGCTGTCCTTTGAGCATTTTGGGAGGTGCCATATGGGTACTAAGGAAAGAGAAAAGGAAAAGATGAATGAAACCCTTTAGTGGTACAGCTATCAAGCTGTTGTAGTATTTCTGCACATTAATGGGTTCAGTCTGTGGGTAATATTGTTACTCCAAAACATTTCCAAAGTTCAGACTGTATCTTTCTTTGAACAAAATTACTCCTGATAATAGCAGAGTTTAAGCTGTGCTCTCACCATTTTGGAACAAAGGACAGAGTTTTCATTTTGTGGTTTGAAACCTCATCCCATGCTTGATTCTCAAGAGTTCTGGGGTTTTGCCTTACCTAAAATCAAAGGCTGTTTTCAGTCAAATAAACTCCTTAATATATTTATATTTATCATAACTCTTCTATTATTTACTCATTTATTTTTCAGTTCATGTGAGTGTTTCTCTGATTCTTTGAATTTTTTTTTCCAATTGTGGGACATAAAATGTTGATTAATAAAAACACCCGTCTTGTTTTTCCTAAATAAATATTCTCCTAAATATGGCTCAAAGGCAGCCAAGAACTCATGAGAATAATTATAACTTATATTTCCAATTCATAACCTGAGGAACTTGCATAATTTTAAGTAAAATCTGTGACTGTATTGCCTTCAGAGTGATATAAGCATGTACTAACATAAAGTTTTGTGTACAGATTTTTTTTTCTGAATTAAGGGACTTAAAAACTGATCTCCAATTCACTATTTTTTAGACATGATTACTTTTCTTTGATGTTTTGAAACATCAGCATGCCTCGCTTATCTCTGACTACAATCTCTATTTCTTCATGTTTGCAACTAGATTGCACACTTTAGCTAAATCCCTTTAATCCTGCAGGTTTCATACCTTTCAGGGAATTCAAGTTGTAAGTTATTTACCAAGAGTTTCTTGCCTTGTCTTTATTAATACTTCTGTTCAGGGCCTTCTTTATGACTTCAGAATTGTTTGAGGTCCTTTATTGTTGAATTAACAACAACAACAAAAAGCTGCATCTGTGCCCATTTTTCATCCTAATATAATTGTAACAATGCATCTCATCCTGCTTTAATAGAAGCTGTCAGATTGAAGGTTTTTGAACTGTCAAATTAAAAAAAAAATCCCTCTTTGCTAAAGCACAAGTTATATTACATGGGTAATTATTTTCCCCAATATAATGTAAAAATAAGTTACAGTAACAGAAAAAACAGGTTATGTCTCAACTATGCATATGTTCCTGTAAATTAATGGTCAATGATTCTGTTTCTGGAAAAAAATGTGAAGCAAAAGATATTTAGTAGATTAAAGGACTGGGATCTCAGTGTTTTGTAGGTTATAGGACTGGGATCTCAGTGTTGCTAGATCAAAACTTAAGCAGTTTGAAAACAAAGAGATTTCTTTTGGTTTTCCCTCTGCATTAACTTTATTTCAGACAGGATGTCTCTTCTCAGGCACAACATGTTGAGATAAGAATAGGATTTAAGATATGGCTAGTTTTGCTTAATATTTTAGCTAGCTTTTTCTCACTTGGTTGTTTTTTGTTTGTTTGTGGGTTTTTTTTAATGTCCTAATTTTTTCCCTTCGAGTTTTAAATGATTCTGTAAAGGGGTTTTTTGTTTCCACTTTCCTTCCTTGTGTACCTTTGTGTCTTCTAAAATTACCACTGATGTCTTAAACCAGCAGAGTTTCCTGGCTCTGCCTTCCAGCTAGTCCCACTTACTGTAATTTCCCCATATCAGTGATTTATTTTCTTAATTGTTAATGTCTTATTACACCTTCTTCTCCAAACTCATCCTTTGTACAACCAGGCTCCAATACCTCTGGGTGACTTTCCAAACACATTCCAAGTCTTTCATGCCTGTATTGATTTTCTCTCTTCTATTGCTGCAGAAAAAAATGTTCCATACTGCCTTACAACCACTCTTGTGTGATGTAAACAGTCTACCTCACATTTTGACTTATTTAGGAGAATGTGAGGAGTTAGCAATTTTCTGACAATATCTGTTCTCCCCTGTGTCAGGTACATGAATGCACTAGATGCTGGAATCACACACTTCTCCGAAAACCTGAAGTTTAAGGAGATTTTAAGGACTCCTGAGCAGCTTAAAAAAACTGTGAAAGACCCAAACCGGAAAAGCAATGGTAAGGGGGGAGAGGGGGGAGCACTGAGGGTGCACTCTTCCCTGCAGGTAAGTCGCTTTTCCCAGGAAATCAGATCTACCCCTTAGTTACATTTTAGGGATAGTCTTTCCACAGAAATGGTGGAGAAATACAGATATACCATTTCACACAGATGCAAACATAAAATGACACAAAGATCCTAGATTCCTCTCTCAATCTCCATAAAATATGGAGTAACATTCTGGTTCCAGAGAGCTTTTCGGGTGAATTAACCCACAAGCTCCATTTTGTGAAAGATTCAGAAATCCAGGAATCACAACTCTGCCCATGAAGAGTTTTAGATATTACAAGAATACTTAGCTCTCTACCAATCCTGTGTTTGCAGCCCTGGTATATATATGAGCTCCATTTGTGTCATTAACGGGCACTTCTGGAGGTGATTCATCTTAACTAGAAATGTTGAGTAAATAACTCATCTGCTCCTAAGACTAAGCACCTGGCCAAGTGAGTGTGAGAGTACTAAGTAAGCTTGAATGCCATTTAACTTAGAAAGATTCATATTTAGTAGCCCTTATTGCATCAGAACTGCTAATGCTTATTTGAGTGAGATAATGGTAGGGCTCTAGTGCAGTCAGACAGAAAACGGTGCAGGCGTGGAGGCACCTCTTACTACTTTCCCTCAAATATCCTGGTCTCACTGCAGAGAGGCTGTAGCTCTGCACCAGGACCTCAGCACAGTGCAGGTAATGTACCTCAGCCCAGCATTGCTCCACTGCCTGCTACGCAAGAATGGGGGAGCAGGCAAAGGCCCTTTTCTTGTGTGTACCATTCACCAATCTGTCTCCATTTTTGCCCAATCTGTAGTGATCATCATGTGTGGCTCTCCAGATGATGTCAGCACAGACCTAGGGATGGCGGAAGTGGATAAGGACATTGTTATCATCCTGATAGATCTCTTCAAGTAAAGTATTATCTTTACTTTTCCTCTTTTCTCTGTAGTTTTCAGAGTGATAATGGAAATAGTCTGAGTGGAGCTGTTTTCTTGAAGAAATGTTCTCTCACGAAATGTTTTCAATCGACATCTTTCCTCATATCATACCATTATCTAAGCTGCTTAGTGTTTAATTTGTCGCACATCTTCTGCAACATCCCCTTTAGTTCACATAATATTTTTCTAAGGCAGTGGCAAAACAGGTAGGCTTAATGTTATCCAGTGGACTTCTCAGTGCAGGAAGCCATGAGAGAACCACAGACTCCAAAGTCAGAATGGTTCTGAGCTATTCATATGAGATATTTTACTTCTTTCATACACTCTGCCCAACTGATTGTGTAAATGTGGGTTGCACTGTTTTTCTAGGTTCCATTTATTCAATTTTTAAATTACTTAAAAGACTGGTACAACTGTCTCCTCCACTTTATAACTCTTCCATTTTACAACTGTCTCTTCAACATATTTTAATGACATAAATCTGTCTTTTCAGAGAAGTTTCTTATTATACAACCAAAGTATTCTGTTGTTCAATTTCATCTGTATATTACTAATTACAAAATATTTATAAATGGGGCTTGATATAAACAGGCCTTATCAATGGTAGCCTCAAAAGCTTTGCCTGTACACAAGGACCAAGAGCTGATCTCTTACCCTAAGCCTACATGACACAGCGCAGGACTATGCTGGCAGCTTAATGATATGGATGGTCACAAGGCAAATGTATATGCCCATGGTTCAATCTTACTTGTTTCACTGTTGGCATAGCAAAAGACATCATGAACTTTGAGGAACTCTGGGACTTCCTAGCCCTCATGTCCAAAGCTGACCTTGACAGAGGTAGGACTGAGGCACTTCCGATTAATTACTTCAGTTATTTAACCTTTGGGTCCAAACTGAAGCCTGTGGTTCAAGTGTTCTAACAGGATCTTCTCTGTCCTGTACACTTCCATACACCATATATATTTTCCAGAAGTACCTCTAACAACTTTAGACTATCCACCACTTTATCCAGGCACTATGAATCCCCAGTTGCTTTTCCTGAGGCAACTGGGCACAACTCCTGTCTCTTTGCAAATGCCTAATGGGGACTATGGACATGAGTGTTTTTACTTACTGGTGTTGCATATGTAATTGCTGCCTCACAATTGGTGAGGGTGATGAGGGGCTTTTCTGCTGTGATATGCATTCTTCTGGTATACTGAAGCCTCACTTTTTTTATATTCTGACCTTCAATTTGCTACAAACCCCTGATTTTGCTGAATATCTCAAATCATGTGCTTAAAACTGAATCAAAATACAGACACATGTGTTAAATCCAAACTCAAACTGTAGGAGAAGACAGTAGGAAAAGTTCCAGGAGTCAAGTTCCTCTGACAAAGTGATGGATTTAAATTTTGTCATCTCTGAGCCCTCTGGAAGCCAGGACACAAGCACAGTATTTAAACCTGTCTCAGGGGAGGCGGGATGCTGTGGAATCATTCAGTCTGGTGGACTATAATGAAGTTTCCTTTTCACCAGGCTAGTTCAGTCCAAACCTGAAAAAAACCATGTTGAAATTCTTCAGTGTGAAATTAGAGGAATACACACAAGAGTGCAGAAGAGGTCAGAAACATGCACAATAATATGAAGAAAATGCAGACTGCAGTATTAAATATAAATTCCTGTCTGAAAGAAGAGGAGATAATCAGGAGACAAAACAGTTACAATAATAACAATAATTCACTGCAACTTTTGCGTTTCAGATTGCCAGAGGTCTTTGATATTACCTTTCAATGTAGTTATGCCCAGAGGCTGGTATCAAGGGATGAAGAACATGATGTGTTTTGTCTATGATGAACTTGTATTTTTAGAATTGCTGTTTTAACCTGTTAAATATCAGTGCCACTGGGGAGAGGTGATTCTGTCATGGTTACCGCTGCCCCTGTTGCTGATTGTTTATGGGGTTATTGTGCTTTGCTTTGCAGTAACACATACTTCAGGAACAACAACTCAGCCTATTACATGCAGAATGTACTTGTCCTGACTCTGCCACCAGCTAATTACAGCGCAAATACCATAAAGACTGACGCCACCATCCCGGTAACCACGCTACTTGATACCTGAGTATCGCATTCAGTTTATTCACGTTCATACACTAGGAAATTAAAACTAAAATTCAGCTGTGATCATAGAATCATAGAATGGTCTGGGTTGGAAGGGACACCAAGAATCATAGAGTTGCAACCCCCCTGCTACAGACAGGGCCACCAACCTCACTCCAGACCTGGATCTAGA
>VZTU01002966.1:157143-196682 GCA_013400835.1 Zapornia atra | reverse complement strand
TAATCTAAACCTTCCTTCCTTTAGCTTTAATCCATTCACCCTTGTCCTGCCATTATCTACCCTTTTAAAAAGCTGATTCCCCTCCTGTTTATATGCTCCCTTCAGGTACTGGAAGGCTGCAATGAGGTCTTCCCACAGTCTTCTCTTCTCTAGGCTGAACAAGCCCAGCTCCCTCAACCTCTCCTCGTAGAAGAGGTGTTCCAGCCCTCTAATCATCTTTCTGACCCTCCTCTGAACCCTCTCCAACAGTTCCATAGCTCTCTTGTATTGTGGGCCCCAGATTTGGACACAATACTCCAGATGGGGCCTCACGAGGGCAGAGTAGAGAAGAACAATCACCTCCCTGTCCCTGCTGGCCGCCCCTCTTCTGATGGAGCCCAGGATACCATTGGCCTTCCAAGCTGCAAGAGCACACTGCTGGCTTATGTTGTTTCTCACCCACCAGAACCCCCAGGTCCTTCTCAGCAGGGCTACTGTCAAGGAGTTTTGGTCCCAGTCTATATATATGTGTCTGGGATAATCCCAGATCATCCCCCATCATGCTTCTATGCTGATATTTTCTTACATCACTGCAGGATGACATTTTGTCCTGCTGTAATGGTATAAAAATGCAAAAAAATAGGCAAATGCAAAGTCTTTCATATTCCTGCTTTGTGAAGTTCAACTCAAGCTTTTAATTTGGTCTCCAAGTGTCATGTTCATGGGGTGTGAGGGAGACTTACATGTACACAACCTTCTGGTTTCACTTCTGAGTGACTGACAGTCTTATATATAGCTGCAAGGCTACAAGGAAGATCTACAGATTTAATTGAGATGTGAGTGTGCAAAGTTCAGACCTAATAATTATTGACTGATTTTTGCATGCAGATAGGTATAAATGGTGACAACCATTGCTGTTTCTGTTCAGGAAATTTCCAGTTAAGCTTCAAAAATAGGAACTTTTTTTTTTTTCCTATGATATGTACTCTTTTTCTTTTTTCCCTGAAAAGCAGAAACTATGCCCTGTATCTGCTCAGTGAAGCTGCTACTGCTGCTGTCTGCCCAGGAACCAGGCTCTACACATAGAGTTCCTCCCACAGTTTGTGGCTTTGAGCTCCAGCTCTCCAGCAGGCAGCCCAAAGCTTCTGGCTGGGTTTACAAGACTTCCAGATCCCCCAGCCTGGGCGCAAAGCTTTTTGGGTGCCAGCTCTATGGCGGGATGCTGGAAATTTTGGCACAGTTCCTAGACCATCTGGAAGCCCAGCCCTACTGGCACCACACAGGATTATCTGCACAGAAAGTCTGATCCAAACCCAGGGGCTTTGGGTCCCACTGAGCAGGTCTGACCAGAACATACAACATCAGACTTCTTGAATCTTTTGTGCCAGGATCAGCTTGCCAGAGCTTTACATTGGCCCCTTGTGTTTATCACCTCCCTGTCTTCTTACACCAACAAGATATTTTGATTACCTTTATTATTCCTAGTCATAATGCTGATGTGGCATTGTCTATCTACTCAATCAGTGTTCAGCAGATTCTGGTCTTCCATGCTGGAGTTTTTGACAAATGGAGACCACCAAAGATATTACAGCTTTAAGGCAGAAACAGGAACTCTCAAATTACTGTTTTTCTTTTTTTTTCTTTTCTTTCCTGTTCTAGGTAGAAGATGACTTTGTTGCTGGCTATTTTAATGCAGTCTTGCTGTTTGGACATATTCTGAAAAAATTTATCTTCTCCCAGAGCCCAGTGTCACCTCTCAGTTTCATCAATGAATTCCGAAATACCACTTTTGAAGGTAAAAAAAATAGTCCTGTGAAGGGTTCACTAAATTTATGAGGGGAAAAAAAATTGTTCTTAAGCATTCTTAGGAGAAATCACTTCTATGCTAAACAAGTCCAAGCCCTTCAATGACTTTTATTCCCACTCCCCCTCCTCTGCCCATTGTATTTTTTTTCCAAGGAATTTATATTCACTGTTAGCAGAAACATTACCTAGCAGCTGTGCGCAATCACCTCAGTGCATGCAACACAGATGAGGTAGAAAGTAAAAATTATGATAATTTGAAACATTCCAATTAGCAAGACTCTTTGAGGACCATTCTGGACTGTTGCATCTTTCCTGCTGCTTTGAAGTACAAAGTGCATTTAAAGAATAATGCTGCCTTCAGAGGGGTGGGGGAAGGAGGAGAGAAAGCTTCCCAGCCAGCAGTGATGGAGGGCAGGGACAAGGACTTGAAGCTGATGTCCTTCTTTTGACAAAGAGCTGAAAACTCTATAGGGAGGCTGTTTGGGGAATGAGAAAAGACTCGGAAGAGTGAAACATATAGGTGGGTTTCAGAGTCCCTGCTTCCTCTAGAGGCAACCTTGCACACCGGTTGCTAATTTGTGACTGGCATTTCTAAGCTTTTCCCCAAAGGTCTAGTCTTCACTTGAGGCCAGTACATATGAAATATGACTGATATTCAAAATGACTCTGCAGTTCACTTAGGAAAGATTTAGTGAAGTAGTTTTAACCTTCTTCCAGTTTACAAAGCTGTCATAGGCCTGGGTGCCTGCAGCGTGAGTGCAAACCAGCTGGCAATGGGTTGGCTCTTCTTGGTCGACTTTCTTTGTTGTCTAGCACCCGTGGACTCTTGTAGGCCACAGGCTTAAAATCACATAATTTGACCATTAGGAAAAGACAGGTAAGACTTACAAAAAGAAGTGACAACATTACCTCTCTGGAAGCAAAGTCCCAGCTGTCACTTCATATTGGACATCTGTACCAAAATGATGACTCAAAGCTTGGTGTTTATGCCCCACCTGTTTTCAGCAAACACATGTAGAAGTTTCCCAGATTTTCCTTATATGGCCTCACAAGTTTGGGGCTTATCTCTCCTTTAACCATGGTATCCCAAACCCAGCAAAATATATTTTACTAATTCCTCCTGGAGACAGCTTTTTTTTTTTTTTGAATAGCAGTAAACTCATATCTTCAGTTTCACTATAAATCTGAAAGGTAAATTGCACAACCTCTTTTACTTATCTAAAATAAATCTTGCACTGTAATGCTCCACGTTAGTTATAAGTTTGGTTTAAAAAAATAGAAATCCTAAAAGTAAATGATGTTGAACCACCTCTTGATCTGGAGGCTGGTAGAGTTAGGAGTTTATACAATAATTGTTTTTATATTAAGAAGGTGGACCATTAAAAACTTGACATTAGTTTTTGAGGTAAAAAGGGAGAAGGTAATTCCAAAACTAAAATAATTATGATGCTGAGCTTTAAGAAAAAATAAAATAAACCATCAGCAACAGTAGCAAAAGAGCAATCTGAAATTTATCAAAAACCTTCCTTAAAAAAGAAGGGAAAAAATGAAGGTGAGATTTTCAGGAGTGGTGGGTATTGGCTAAGCTTGAAGTGACTTGACTTCCTGAGAGCAAAGTCAAGCCACTCTGAATGATTTAAAAGTTCCACCTTAAAATCCTTGGAATGTGCTACATAGGTAAATTCTCAATCTGCACATTTGCTGACATTCAGAGACAGAAGGTTAAAGGGGAAAAGAATTTGATTAAAATAATATTATTAGAGCCAAGCAGGTAGCTCTCAAAAGAGTAATTGAGAGTAATCCCCTCAAAAGAGGGAATGAAAGAATCCCTCTATTTCCTTTCTTGCTGATAGAATCATACTGGAGGTGGAAAAAGGGAATTTCCCTTTTCACTTCTAGAATAGTGCCTTTGAGGGAGGTTACTCTGACATTCTTGGTATGCCGAAGAAACCTGAGAAATATATTTTTCTATAGCTGGAAGGAGACTTTCCTCTTCAGTGCAGTCAGTTCAATACCTTTTATTGGTTTTTGTAGAGAAAATGTGGCGTGCTATTAAGGGAGAAGTAGAGCCACTCGAAGCTGATATGTGTTCTAGCATGTACAGGAAGAAGAAAAATATCCCGAGCCTCAGAAACTCTTTTGTGTCTCCCATCCTTCCTGCCATATACGTGTGTTTCTGAGAACATGAGCCCTCGGAATAATTCCTTGTGTTTGCAGGTATTCTGGGTCCTGTGACTTTAGATGAATATGGAGACATTGAGAGCAACCTGACCCTGCTGTACACATCTTCAAATTATGTATGTATGTCCAGGGAGCAACTGTTTGACCTTATATATGAAAGGAGAAACAAAATACCCTGTGCTATTGCATAAGAATGATGAAAATAACTACAGCGGCAGTGGTAGAGTGCCAAAGCGTGCTGTGCATGCCAGGAGGGGGTCACGAGAGGTGTGCTGGAGACAGACAGGATTGATGTAATCTGGTGATTCAGTAAGTGAAGTGCAGCTGGTATTTTGTGGGACTGATACCTTTCTTTTCAGAGAGAGGGGAGGGATGAGGAAGAATATGGCAGTCAACCATATGGCTAACCTGAGGAGGCACCGCTGTAGCAAAAAGAACAACAGAGCAGGAACTAATCTGAGTGTGGGCAATACATTTGTGAAAGGCAGTTTGAAGCAAGGAACAAAAGAACAAGAGTACAGCTGCTGACTGCATTTCTTCCCTCCTACACCCATAGTTCAAACCTCTTCTGCAATTCAACACTCAGAAGAACAAGACACACATGATGACTACCAGTCCAGATTTTGCCTGGAAGAACCACAAGCTGCCCAATGATACTCCAGGCACTGGTGAGACACCTACTAAACCTACTTCTTATTTGAAGACAAGTCACACAGTCCCACCTGCTGTGCAACACGCGCACGCCCTCCACACTGCCCCCAGCCAGGGATGCCAGGAGCTGGGGGCAGAACAGCACTTTCCTTCCCCTGCCCCCATGTTCCTGGTATTCAGCCCAAGTCTGAACCTGCATTTCTGTTTAAGTGGGTCTAAGTTTTTCATAGACTCCATACTGTGGCAGTGGTGGTGGGACCTACCATGGCGCGATTTGGAAAAGGTCACCCCTAAACATCTGATGGTGGTAGTGTAACTTGTTTGAAAGACTGTTCAGGAAAGGCAGCAGAGATGACGTTATGATGGGTTAGCTGACTCTGCATTTTTATATTGCTGATGTAGCATGGTACCTTCTGCTTGTCCCCTTATCCTTATTGTAGGGAGCTGGGGAGAGGACACAGCACTGTGCAGATTCAGGGTGCTTCACAGAAGAGGTCTCTTAGATGAGCTTGCTGCTTGCAGAAAGACAATAGGAAACTAGGTGATTGCTCTGTCTCCACCCAACCTTTAAATCTGAAGTCCCAGACATTGCCACCTCCTTTTCTTTTGAGTTTTCGGTGACTCCTGGTTTGAACAGTTGAATTCCCTTGTAATTCAGCATAACAGGGTACAGCCTTGTCAGTCTGAGCAGATGTGGATTGTTTCCCTATGTAAACTGCTGCCACATGGTGATTTGCAATGGGAAGATAGGTTCTTTGGGGTATGATATGCAAGATAAAAATTCTTGCAATGGTGGTGGTTAGTGCACAGTGGGTTAGTTTTCACCTGAGTCATTCCCATCAGTGTGTGTCAAAAGGTGCTGCTGTTAAAGGTGTCTGCAAAAGCCCTCCAATAGTTTGCTGTACTGCTTACTTCCACTTTGGAATATTACCATGCAAATACTGTGTCCAGTTCTAGGCCCTTCAGTTCAAGAAGGACAGGGAACTACTTGAAAGAGTCCACCACAGGACCACCAAGATGATTAAGGGAGTGGAATACCTTTCTCATGAGGACAGGCTGTGGGAACTGGGTCTCTTGAGCCTGGAGGAGATTGTGGGGTGACCTCATCAATGTCTATAAATATGTAAAGGGTGAGTGTCAGGAGGACAGAGCCTGGCTTTTCTCAGCAATATCCAATGATAGGAAAAGGGGCAATGGGTGCAAGCTGGAGCATAGAAGGTTCCATGTGAACATAGGAAAAAACTTTTTCACTGTGAGGGTGACAGAGCACTGGAACAGGCTGCCCAGAGAGGCTGTGAAGTCTCTTTCTCTGAAGACATTCAAAACCTGCCTGGATGTCTTCTTGTGTGACCTGATCTGTGTGATCCTGCTTTGGCAGAGAGGGTTTAGACTAGATGATCTTTTGAGGTTCCTTCCAACCCCGACCATTCTGTGATTCTGTGAAGCCCTTAAGTGGAGGAACAAACACCTTCTGATAATTAAAATCCATTCACAGTACAGTGATACATGGATGCAAACACTTTTATTCCTCAGGAATCAGATGGCTTCAAATGAGGGCTTGCTGCTTGGCCCCAGTCTTCTACACGTTGTTTCAGTCCTATTCTCATTCACCTCTTGGTCCCCACAACACACTGTGAGTGAGAGGATCTCTGTATCTTAAAAATATTCCCCCGAGTACATCCTTGTTTGAAGTTGCTGTACAAGGGCAAAAGAAAAATATTTGGGAGTTGCAGAAAGCCAGTGTCTACAAAGGAGTAGCTTAAATTCACTGACTTTCTATATTAAACCAAAGTAAAACCATCTTCCACAGGCACTTGGTTATTTTGTTTTGATATTTAAAAAAAAATAAACCTCCTGTCAGTGTGATTCTAAACAAATATATTCCCTCAAACGGCAACTTTTCATAGCCAAAATTTAAGTAAGTTTAAGTATGGCCAAAGCCAGTTAGAACTTTTCATCTGGAAATACATTTTTCCCTCCAGGGAGGTGAACAAACACAGCAACCAGAGCCCTGCCTCTTCTTAACCTGTATTTGAGAACAACTGACCCAGTTCTACTACTCCTTCCTCCTGGAAACCCTTAAAAAAGGCGCTTCATCCACATTTTTCCATTATTCAGAAAGTTTGAACCCTCACTCTGAACACGGATTAGGTCACCCTTCAATACACAGGCGTTTCTGGTTCCAGAGGACTTGAGAACAGCTGGTTTGTGATGGACTCTCCCTTTGCGTGTTGTAATACTAAGAGCCAGGAGGTGGTAGCAGATCCTCGGGAACGGGAAATTGCAGTTCCACAGCCATTCCGCGGGCAACTTCAACCTGCTGCTTGTTAAGGTGCCAGCTACTATTCACAAAGCTTTAGACAGTTCGTAGGAAATGGCTTTGCACATTATTATGTATTTATCATTTTATAGTGGCAACCTAATGTCCTTCCTTGGCGGAGGGAAACGGTCGTACGGACAGTTTTCAATCGAGAGCATCAGACTAATAGTAAGTTACTAGGAGGTCCTGAAACCAATGTTGGGGTGAACATACAGAAAGAAGGTTGGGAGACATAATACACAGAACAAAAAAAAGCCAGAAGGCTGATTCCAAAATCCAGAGTTGCTAGGCTAGATTGTATGCCAGATGCAGACACTTACATTGGCATGTTCAGAACCCCTGCCCAGCTGGTGTTGGATTCTGGAGACAGCTAGCATGTCTTGTTGTTTTTTACTTCTTTATTAATTTTTACACTTTATCATTTTCCTGTGTGCCTTTATTTCTGCTTCTGGGCACACAGAGAAGTGCATTTGCCTCAGTAAAGCTGAGTAACCAACATGGGAATCTGTGAAACTAGATTATCCTCTGTCGCCTTTGCCTAAAACACTTCCTCACTATGCTCTAGGTGTGTGGCTACCAGGTGAAGCTCTGCACTAATGGCCTGTTACTGTTTGAAGAAAGTTGGCAGCTGTAACTTTCCTTCACAGTACCCCTGAGCTCCAAGAACTGCCCAAGACAGGGTTCAGTTTGGTTTTCCACATTAAGACAATCAAAATCACAGCCTCAGGCAGTTCTGCCTGCCTGCTCAGGACTAGGACCTTTGTGTGTTCTGTGATTTTGGGTCTAAGTCCTAATGTGCCTGAACAGCCTGAATTTGCAACTGTTTGGCACCTCACAGCCTTCAAGGACATGAATCTGGCAGCTTTGTGCTGCACCAGATTAATTTCCCTCTATAATATGCAAACTTCATATTGAAGAGTCTACTCAGTATCACTTGTAATCCCAACACAGTGTCTACAGACTTATTCAGAAATGAGTCCTCAGTCTCCAAAGCTCTGCCTACAGCTACAGAATTACTTTAAGCAACCAGGCCAATAGAGAACCCAGGCAGGTGTGAAATGTTGACAGGTTTGTGTATGTTAAAGGCTGTACCATGATATTCCTCTTGACCTCTTGGATAACAATTTCTTGTGAGAAATGCCTTTCAAATCTACAAGCTGACTCTGGATCAGCTGAAATTCTGTGTGGAAGCTGTGGTCTTCAGGTGTATCCCACCCTGAAGCAAATTATATCAGCAAAGACTCCGACAAAGGTATGAGTAGTTGTGGAAAATTCACTGTCAAAGAGTCATGTCTTTCTTACCAGATGGGTACTTAGCAGGACTGGAAAGGAAAAGACATGTTATAAAGCCTGAGTCAGAAAGTTATCACTGAGTATTGTGTTTTATGATAAAAACTGCAGGGACAAAATCTTTGTTCCCCAGTTCAGAGAAGACCTCCAAAGAAGAGCCCATTTTGTATTAAGGTCTGGGTATGTTGGGGGAAATCCATGTTTCCTGCTTGCCAGTGACTGACTTCAAATGGTCAACTGTTTACTCCATCTACATCCCAATCCCACAAACAGCTGTACCCAAGGTTCGCCTCCACTATCCCCTCTTAAGAAGTTATTAAAAGGAGCAATTTGGTTGCTTCATTTTAAAAAATGTGTTTACTGAGAAAAGTCAGCTCTATTCCTGGTCTATTCTAGTTTGTTTTTAAAGAGGAGGACAGTTGGAAACTCTGCTGCCGAGCTGATGTAAGATTTGGTGCTGTTAAATTTACCTCCCACCTGGGTGTCCCTACAGAGTGACCATCCCTCAGGTGGGGATGTAAGACTGCTGCAGTGAAAGACACAGGCACATGTCATCTCTGGGCAGTGCTGGACTTTACCAAAGCCTCTCAATTTGGATGTGACCAAAGAGTAATCCTGCTCAGCTACTCTGACTTGCACATGTGTGGGTGGGGGTAATTTCTTAAAGATAATATTGTCTTCTGCCAAGTTGTTTATTTTTCAATTTTTCTGTTCTGCAGGCCCACACATATTGACCATTGCTGTCTTTACACTCACAGGAATTGTGATTCTGGTTCTGATCATCTCTTTGCTGATTCTAAGGTACCAACCCCTTTGGGCTTCTGTTTGTCCTTGAGCAGTTTTCCTCCTAGGGCAATGCCTTTGATCTTTCTTTGAAGAGCCATTCATTAGGTTACCTTACATACTTGAGTGGTTGCCCTCAGTGTGAACTCTATAGTGTATGCCAAGTAGTATTTGCATCCATAGCATTGTTGTCAAGTCAGTAATCAAGGGAGAAGATGCACCAAGGCTTAGAGTTTCGGTATCTGCTAAAAATCTCTGATTCCCATGCATACACAGAAAGATGTCTTGGACCAATGAGCAGACTTTTTCCACTTACTGCCCATCTTTAGTTTACTTGGGGTTCGCTTTATTTTCTTTAACCTATTGGTGACATAACAATTCAATCTAGAAGGTTGAAGGTGTTTGGTTTTGGTGTTTTCATTGCATTACTAGATCCTGTCTTTCAGTTTCCTCTGACAAAGTCCAACTCCTTGGATACTGACTTTTCTAACAGCTAGAATTTCGTAAATATAACATAGTTCAGCTTTATCATCATAGAAAAAGGAGAAATAGAAATCAATTATGTCTCCTTTAGCTGGAAGAAATGCCACCCAATTTCCAAAATGTATGGTTTTCTTTCATATTTAAAAAAAATTGTCTTACCTGTGCATCTGTTTCCAGTAGCTCAGCATCCCTCATTGCTATGTCAGAGAACTTCAGAAAACATGAGAAAATCTGGTCTTAAGAAAACTTAATTAGAAACAGATAGTACCCAGGCTCTCTCCTTTTGAATGGACCGATCTGCCTTGCCAACTAAAGCTTTTCATGAGGGAAAAATCAGATGAATGTATATAACTCTTATACATCCAGTTGTACTCAAGAAATGGAAGAGCTAATCATTGCCACATCTAAATGCTGACATATAAACAGACAGGTAAAGTTTGTAATGGCTATGAAAATTGAGAAAAAATTGCCTGGAGACAGTTTGGACTTGTTGTAAAAGGTTCTCTTCTACAGATTTTGTTTATTAGATTATGATTTTGTACATATTGTTGTTATATTCCCAAGCATCAAATGTAGACAAGATTCCTGAGGATTTTTAGCATAAACCTTACTCTTTTAGTGTTGAAATAACAGCAAACTTCTCAACTATAATTGGTACTGTCCCCTAACAAGGAAAGGAGAAGAGAGATTAAGCTATAAAAATAAACAAAATGCCTCATTATTCCTTCTATATCTCCCAAGTTTCTAGGACACTAGAACTATCCCACACCACCCTGTGTAGTTCTGACTGCTAAGTAGAAAGTCAAAGTCCTGAAAAACATGTAACTAAATGTTAAACCTAGTGGATTTTTATGCAGTTTGATATGTACTTGCACTGCATCCTGGTGATACAACACAGCTTAAAAGATTGAACTGAGAAAAACAGTTCTTACCACTGTTATTGGTCTCCCTTATACATGTGTGAGTTAAAATATGTTGAAAAGGGACTAGTGTTACTAGTCAGTACCATGGATTCTCCCATTTGTAGCATTTGCTAGCAGTCATCAGGGTGTTGGGATTCCCCTGCAGTCTCTCCAGTCAGTCCTATGTTTTTATTAAGAGAGGGAGGACTTGCACAGGTAAGTGGGTAGTTTGATGAGTGTTAAGTCTTCTTGCATTTTTTTTCTAAGACAAGACAGTGCTTGCTCCAAAGTTCTGCAAGGGAGTTTCCTTCTTCCTGTTCTGAGGACTATTCCCTCATTTTTACAAAATGTGCAGAATACAAGGGACACAAACAAAAAGGCATCTCATCACAACACTGTTGTTACTCGATCCCTTGGCATTGTATTCACACCAGTTCTTACCATCCAGCACTGACAGCCAGGATTTCCTTTGGCTTGCATTTTTTTTGGTGGGACCTTCCTTCAGAGTATATTCAATAACAGAGGAGACTATAAAATCCAGGCAACCCTTTGTGCTTTAAATTTTTCTGACCTCCCTTGCAACTCTGACAATTGCCTGTTCTGTTAAATCTGTTCTGTTCTTCTGCTACATCTTGGCTTCCCCAAGGTTAGAGGAATTAGAGCAGACTCAAACTGTAAAACCGTACAAGAGCCACAGGGACTGTGCTTGCCTTGCCCACCCAACAGTCCATCCTTGTGTCATCCCGACACTGGAAGCTTCCCTGACCTAATCTCCTGTTGTGAGTTTCAGTTCACTGGGAGGATATTCTGAAAGAGTTCACTTGTTCTGCAGGAAGTACAGGAGAGATAATGAGCGTCGGTGGAAGAAATGGTCCCACATACCGCCTGAGGAAATCTTGCCTCTGGAGACCAGTGAGACAAGTCATGTTAGTTTGAAGGTAAGAGAAGCACGAGACCTGAAGCTGGGTCTTGGATTCTGTCTTCTGAAGACCATCGATGCTGGGGTGTTGGTACACTCCAACTGCAACACAGGCTATACTAGAACTAGTATCTGTTTAAAAAATTGTTTTAATTTTTATTTTTAACCTTCCCTTGCTGCATCAAAGAAAGAAGAGGTCATTCCCATCTATTGTTCCCTAATAGAATATATCTGTTTCCCAACAGTAAAGCTCATTTTGTGATGGGGGAATGGGCTGGGTATTGATTTTCAGTCTCTTCCACACCACCACTGTTATAAACTATTTCCCTGGGCTTTGTTATGCCTCTGTAACACCTAATAGCATAAAAGTGGCAGGTGGAGGCCCCAACAACCATGGGAGCAGCATGGATGTCCCACACTCTCAATGCATGTAGTGGCACTCCCTGGAAAGACTGGCTTATGCTTTTCTGTGTGGTATACACTGACATTATTTATCTCCCTCAACCTGCCAAGTGGGGAGTAGGAGATAATTGCAAGTTAATTATTCTTCTTTGTTCTCAGATTGATGAAGATAAGAGACGTGACACCATCCAGAGACTGCGCCAAGGCAAATATGACAAGAAGGTAACCTGACTGCAGTGTCCATACTCCCTTCCTTGGCTTAGGAGGGTCTTTCTGGGAGGAGGTTGTTCATCTCCAGTGACAATTCTGCCTCTTCTGATCTTGCAAAATGGGTTGATCTTGTGGCAGGAATAAGCCACTTATTCCTATCAAGTGCTTTGCATTTTGCTTAATGACAGGAGGCAAAATGTTAGATTCCATGAACCCCTAGCCTAGTCCAGAAGCAGAAACAGAGGGATGGACCAGAAATCTGATACATTTTGGTACTGAGAAGATGAACAGGTTAATGGAAGGCTGCGTGTTCACATGGCAATTCTTGTGTTCTTGTACATTCAGCAGAGCCATTTGCCTGAGTGAGATATATTCATGTTGAGTTAAAATTTACATCATTGACAGTTCTGTGTAGTTCCTATGTTTCTGGTAAATCTTTTGAAGGAAATGTAACTCTATTACCCATTAGCTGATTAACTGAAACTGCACCAGCAAAGCAAAGCCGTATGCAGGTGTTTCTTTGTATGGACATTTCTTGGCAAAGAAGTATGACTTGATGTTGTCCTAAACCTATGATTTATTGTTATTTTTTTCTCTTCAGGTGGTGATCCTAAAGGATCTTAAAAACAATGATGGTAATTTTTCAGAGAAGCAAAAAATAGAATTGAACAAGGTAACTGTTGCATGTAGCAACTGGACACTGCATGGTGGGGTGGAGTCTACGAGTGCAGCCATGGCTTTCCCCTCTCAACTCCAACAGCCATATGCTTGCGCGTGTTTGTGAGGTGAACGGGTAATGAGTTCCTCAAAGGATATTGCTGTATGAATGTTTGCTTTGTGTGCGTGATCTCATCGGCAATCCAGAGTCTGAATTGTATGCCAGTGAAGCTGAGGATGAATGAAGTTATTCATGTTCTGTCATATGGCCTTGCTAAATACGTTTTTATAGCTGATGCTAAAAGGCAATGCATGATTTTTGCTCACATGCTAATTCATTAGTAGTGGAATGTTGTAGTTAAGTCTTACTATCGAATGCCAAGTACAGCTCTTTAAATGTAAGTAACTCTCTGCTGACTTGTGCATACAGACTCTTCCAACATGAGAGATGAATTTGGCTGCAGTACCGCATCTTTTTTGAATGAATAGTTTTCCCTTTTATACAACACAGCTATACTGTGAATTCAATAAGCTTTAAAAATAACTCAAAGTAAACTACAGTGGTCTATATAAATGGACAAAGTCCATAATATCACACAGCCTAAATTTTTATTACTTGCTCATTCATAACATTCTGTCAATCATAATAGCTATTCTGGTCTGCTGGAATGTTTGAGTAGAGAGGCAATAAGGGAGACTATAGTGGGCTCTGGAATTAACTTGCAGTATCCAACAGCAGCCACCCTTATCTCCCTAATCCGTAAGGCTTGGAAATGACAAATGTCTTCAAGTACTTCACTCAGTGCCTTAATACACACTAGTTTAAGGGAAACTCATACATCTTATCAGGGCCTGAGATAAAAAGTCATATCACACAAGTATCCTTGACCTGTGTTTCTGTACTAGCAGTGATTGCTTTTAAAAATAGATGAAATGTTTCTGTTCTAGCTCCTACAGATTGATTATTACAACCTGACCAAGTTCTATGGCACTGTGAAGATAGACACCATGATCTTTGGGGTGATTGAGTACTGTGAAAGAGGCTCTCTGCGGGTAAAGAATTTTGCAGGTCTCATTTCATCCCCAAATTATCAAATTTCAAAGTAAGAAAAAAATTTACCATCTCTATGTCTCTGGCCCTCATGCAGCAGCCATGGACTGAACAAGTGGTGGCAGGTTTCTGGCTTGGAGTTCCCTCTTCCTTGCTTGGTTCTCTTCAGTCTTTCCCAGTTGCCACTGTGGCTGCCATCTGTTTGGTGGTTCTCAGTGTGTAGAGGATGAGGTGAGGTGCAAACAGGGAAAAAGTACAGACAAAGCTCTGCCTAGGCAACAGCAACAGCTGGTATTCACATTATGTCCTTTATTTGGAGAATATAGGATATAACTACTTCTTTATTTTCTAAGCTGTAGCTGTCATCTCTGCTGATACCTGCTGGACCCCAGAGTACCCCTAGAATGTGAAAGGATAGTCAGAAGAATATATTACATATTAACAAAAGGCAAACAGTTTGAGGCTAGAAAGAGTTACCATTTCGGTGTTAATCATGAAGTAATGGTGGCATCAGCTCTTCTGCAGGCACACATCGTCTCTGCTTCTGAGTTCATACAAATACTCTCATCAGTATCAGTGGTCTCTAGAGCAAACTCACAACAAGGCAGGAAAATATCAGCTCTATCTCTTGTTCAGGAGTTGGACTCAATGATCTTTATGGGTCCCTTCCAACTCAGTATATTCGATGATTCTAGGATTCTTTTCTTCTAAACTGACATATTCTTGGAGGTTTATTTTTAGCAACAGAAACCATAGTGGCTGGAATAACTGTAAATAACTATCACTTTAGGATAAAGGAACAGTCAACTTTGAGCTTATAAGAAATTTCTTTCCCTTTCTCTTTCACATGTTGTCCATTTCTGCCCCAGCTATTTTGCTTTATTACAGTTTCAACTTTAAAACCAAATTCACTGTTTACCTTTAATTACACAAACCCATCTTTTCTGGAGTCCTCAATTTTCTAGATCTGTGTTAACCTAAAATAGTTCATATTCCCTGTTTTCTGAGTCAACTACTGCCCTAGTGCATGTACTTCCTATAAATAATGAAAAGCTACCTCCTTCAGTCACTGAAAGGCTGTGTGATTTAGATACTTTATCTGATTTTCTCCTTTTTACCCTGATGCAGTTCAGAACCGCTCTTTTCTTCACAGGATGTTTTAAATGATAAAATCTCCTACCCTGATGGCACATTCATGGATTGGGAATTTAAAATCTCTGTCATGTATGATATTGCCAAGGTAAGTGGACTGCTGACAGTGCAATGTTAATCAACCTGTCCTGTCTTGCAAAACAGATCCTCTGGAGAAGGGCACATCTCAGTATTCTTGTTCCCTTGCTAAAGGATGTTTTTCTTTCCACTCTTTCCTCATGTATGAAGCAGGAGGAGCCAGTGGCTCCTTTGAAGGGGGAAATGGGAGCCAGAGCTGGCTTTGGACTATTTATAAACAAAGTATGCCTCAAAGAAATGTGACCCAAAGATCAGAGGGTTACAATCTGTTGACCAGTAGCTCTGGTTAGTAGGGTCTACTGCAAAATACACTGCACTCTGGCTTAAGGTAAGGCAAATAAAGGAAAACTGTGTTTTTTCAAAATGATGACATTATTCCAACTTGTATCCAGAGAAAACATTTTCTAAATAAGCTTTATTTTGTATCCTGATTTTCTCACTCATTGGAGTGAGAAACTAGAGCTATCTATTTCAGGCAGTTTGAGAGGGAAGAAATTCATCCTGTACAGGATACAAGACTGGTTTTCAGCAGCTTTCAACAGAGCTTTACATTTTAGGTTCTTATGGTAGGAAGACACAATATGCACAGCAAAGGAAATTATATTCTACATTAGAGACTTGTATCTGTTTAGATGGTAGTTAAGGAACCTTTATAATTCACAGGTATCATAATTCCTTACACCCCTGCAGGTAACAGAGAATTACCCCTGCCTTTCTGCCAGGGCTCAAGTGCTCTCCTCTTCCTATTTCTTGTTTGCAGTTGGACAGTACTCCCAGATCCCTACACACATCAGTTCAGATTTGGTCTCCACTACGAATGATTTCACTGTGTCTGTTCTGAAGAGATACTGAAAATCTTGCTCTTTATTAAAGCCCCCTTAATCCAAATTGTTGCAGTTTGTTGGCCCAGTTAATCACTTTCAAGTTCAGTTAACACTCAGCATTAAGTTTTGTTTGAAATAGCAGCAGTGGCTTTTCCCTTCCTCCTTAGAGCATATAAAAAACCATGGTATTTTTTAACCCTTTCCAGTTCACTTGCAGATGTTTCCTAAAAAAATTAAGGACTAATACTGGCTCTTGTTGATGAGAAGTAGAGAGAAATCCTAGCCATCAAATCCCCAGTGACTGCACTGGGACTGAGTTTTCTCAGCCAGTTGTTCACTGCACTGTTGGTCATGGGGATGGGGCACAGAGTCTAAGAATGGGTGGTGCATTCTGTGGAATGGCCTCTGAGCATTATTAGCCATGTTAGTAGAGATGGTTCACAAATTTTCCTGAAAGTGTGTATGTACCTGGGAATATCAGGAAACTTACTGTCATTTGGATGATTTGCCAGCCTTTCTTCACCTCACTTAATGCTGTGGTGAAGTCTCTGGGACCTGGACATATCCATTAACTTCTTGCATTGCTTTTCACAAACTGCAGCTTCCCAACCTCTAGACACCATCTATTTTTACTTGAATGGCTCCTTGCTTTACAGGTCACTTCATAGCCCTTCAGCTCAAATTCCTGTCATATGAAAGCACCTGCCCTTTTCAAACCCAGTCCCAGCTCTGCAGTCTGTGAAAATCCCTGTGAAAATATGACCAGCTCCTGAAGTTCCTTTGCCTTCCTTTTGATATGCTCTTCATTTTCCACACCACCACTTTCCTATGTCCCACTTTTACTGTTGCCCATTCTCTGTATTTTACCTAGTCTTCACCTGGCAAAGATGCTGCTGCATCAGTGTTTCTGAACAGAGGAGGCTGTATAATTTCTACTCCCTGGTACAGCTAACCAAGCAATGACTCTCCCTAGAGCATCATCCACTAGAGGAGGTGTAGTAGGCAAAGGGCAAGCCCTAAATCTCCTCCATTCACTTTCCCTGCACACCCCTCACCTTCCCCCCTCCCCCCCGTTTTTTTTCATTTCTATCTTTCCTCTCTCCAGGTCTGATGGAACCACCCATAGCTACATGGATTTGGTTACATGTGACCAAAGAGCTCTGATGAAAGGTCTGCTAAGAAGGAATTGCAGTAATCAATCCTTGCAGTTAGTGCATACACTGTTGTTGCAACACTTTATTAAATAAGGGGCTGCTGTAGCATATTGTGCAAGGGATTGTAATATTTTTGCATTGTGTGAGGAAAAGGGTTCTCACTCAGAAACAAAGCTTCAGAGCAGAAGTTGCAAGAATGACTCAAGGATTTAAGAGTACTGCACTGAAAGACATTATAAATTTTGAAAATCACATCCTGTTTTCTTAAGAGGTTCTGTGTTTTCAACTAGGTGCACAGGCTAGTTGGAAGGAAAGAGGAGAATTTTTTCAGGCACATCTATAAGACATCTGCCTCTATAAACTGTTAACAAGAAAGCCCTGATATAAGGAAATCAAAATTACCTTTGCCATTTCATGCAGAAACTGATTTGGAATTCTGCTGTAGCAGTGGGTTTATTTCCTGGCTGATGAAAGCAGGTGCTGGAGGAAAGGCACAGCTGGAGGAAATAGGACCAAAAGCAGGCAAAACATCCTGGATAGTATCATCAGGGCTGCATGATAAAAGCTGCTTCATCAGGAAATGTGTTCCTTGGATATAGCGTGCAGTCTCTGTAAGGTTTGGCATGGTCTAGATAGGTCCAGGATAACCAGTCCAACAACATTCTCCAGGGATTGCATCTCTTGCAGGCTGCTTGTGTCTCAGGCATACATATACTGCGCCCAAAACTCAGCTCATGTCTTGTGATATCTTGTAGAACTTGCTTGTCCCTTCCCAGATATTGATGTGAAAGGAAAACCCATCATGTCATACAGTGTATTTGTGACCACATGAGCTATGTAACCCTATTAAAGTCTATCTACATCATACAAGAGGATGAGCTATACATATAGGAGTCTAAGTGGAAGATTGTTCAGAGAAAAAACTAAACAGATAATGACGTACCTGTTCTGGCTTTCAGAGATTAGATTATGCTTCATATACTCAGCTACAGAAAAGAGGACTATAGGAAGAAAAACAACAGCAGTAGGCTGTAAACAGGTGTGAGCTTAAGTAGTTCAGAAGAGAGAGATGAAAAGGAATAAATAATAGCAAGAGGGTGCAAATTAGCATACCTACTCCCTTCTTCATTTTACACCCACTTACTAATGTTCTTTTCCTGCTATGCCTCTGTGCTGGCCCCTTCTCAGGTAGTACACTATATTTGAGCATCTTAGACTAAATGAGATAAATTCAGAGGTGATGAGTAAGAAGGGGCAAACTACACACCTCCCTATGCCTGCGTGTCTATGAGTCAAGAGCCCAAATCTGATGAAAAACAGCTGAAACTGTGTTGGCCAGTCCTCATGGTGCACACTTCCAAGTTTTGCACATGGACTGGTGATATGTATTGACTAGAGAGGGAAAATTGTAATCAGTCAGGTCAGAAGAGACCTTTAAGATTGCCTAATCTGATCCTCTACCTTATATAAGCTTTAGGGCATCACCTAACACTCTTTAACCCTGTGGTTTGCAGAAGAGGACCTACTGAAATATTTCTGAACAAAGTCCCTGGTAATCTTCAAAGATGATAGAGGCATAAAGTGCAATTCCTGTCACACCTATGGTGTTCACTGGATGAACATGTATTTGGAATCACTTGTTTTGTGTGACATTCCAACAAATTTGTACTAAATTTACCAAAAAAGCATTTATTGTAAGTGAAATCAGAATCTGTGAGGAAATAAATTTACCTTAATTGTGTTCTAATCTTATAAAAACCCAGGATGCTATGTCAGAATTCTGTTAACTAAGAGAAAGGATGGTTCTCATGACATGATCCTTCTAATGATCCACCTAACTCATTTCTGAACATTGACTGTTTCTGTTCCTGTCATTTTGGAAAGTCTCCTCTGTAAAATACTATTTGCTTCCCTCCATAACAGGGAATAGTGATTTATGAATCTCCATTGCTAAAGAAGGTCCTTTAATTACTTGGACAGGTATTATACTAACACTTCACATTCATAGAATCATAGAATCAATGAGGTTGGAAAAGACCTCCAAGATCATCTAGTCCAACCGTCCCCCTACCACCAATATTACTTACTAAATGACGTCCCTAAGTACCTCATCCAAACTTTCCTTAAACACCTCGGGGGACGGTGACTCCTCCATCTCCCTGGGCAATCTGTTCCAATGCCTGATCACTCTTTCTGAGAAGAAATTTCTCCTAATTTCTAACTTGAACCTCCCCTGGTGCAATTTGCAGCCATTCCCTCTTGTCCTATCACTAGTTATCTGTGATATTCTTGTTGAGTCTGGTAACAATTGTGTGTCTTACATGTAGTCTTGCTTTCTTCCTCTTTTATTATCAACTACAGGGCATGTCTTACCTGCACTCAAGCAAAACTGAAGTCCATGGTCGACTCAAATCCACAAACTGTGTAGTGGACAATCGCATGGTAGTGAAGATCACTGATTTTGGCTGTAATTCAATTCTGCCTCCAAGGAAAGGTAAAAAGAGTACCCAGTTGGACTCTCCTTCATGGTTTCCAACCCAATAGAATTTTATGTTCATAGTCCAGTAGGGCATAATTACATCTTGTACACAGTACAAAACATACAATATGATTTTGTTTCATGTAGTAGCCATTACACAAATGAAATTTGAAAATACTGTCTTGTCTTAACTAACACAATGAAAGAGAACTATTAGGTAGAGAAAGAAATTAGCCAGTGTAGTTGGGAATGAAAGCAAAGATGAATTTTCAACCTGTGGGTTAGAAAACAGAGATTTCACATGTGGATGAACATTTTCAGCATTCAAGGCTTTCATGCAAAAAACTCTTCAATAGTAATGCTGCATTTGTGTGAAGTAAAAAAAGAAGTACCACGTGGTCTACTCAGTGATCAGATGCACGTTACCACAGTGTTCTGAGATTTAAACATTAATACTTGTGAGTCTGACCATCCTTAACATAAAAAAAAAAGTAATCATATGCACTAATAACCTTAATGTTTTTCATTCCTTAGGTAGGAATCTAACAATATGTGTTCAATTAGACTGGAATAATTTTAACAGCTTTTCTTTAAATTTTCTGTTCATCTCATATTCATAGGACATTTCTGTAAAACAGAGCACTCCTTTCTACTCATCTCTTCCTTTGCACTTGATTTGAGTGAAAAGACAAGCCCATCTGAAATCATGTAATCTGAATATGTACACTAGAGCCGGGGGTGTAATAAGCACAGCACTGTGCTATAACTGTAGTATATGATCTGAGAAGAAACTGTGGCTGCAACAAGGTTGAGAGAAAAATTTTACATTCCGACACAAATATGCTCAAGAGTAGTGATAAGAACTTAAAAAAACCCCAGTAAGAATAGTGCATGTAAACACTCTATTAATTCTTCGTTTTACAAATGTTATATTTATATTATTGCCTTGTAATGTATTTCTATTCTTTCATTACTCATAAGATAAATGCTTTGACAAACAGCCTCAAAATTTCTGACTACTAGGTTTTGTTGAAGAAAATTGTTTCACAAGAGTTCTACAGATTCATTGTGGCTGGATGTTGCAGCCTGGTAACATAACACTGTATTCAGGGTCATTGTGTTCATGTCACTGTTACATCACCAGCATGTAATAACAAACTGTCATACCACAGCAGCATTCCAGTTTTGAGGTACAATTGTGCTTATTGCACTAGAAAGACAGATTAATAATTTCTGTAGAAAGTAAGTGGTTATGAGCAGGTAAAACTATGTCTAGTTCAAAGGCACTTGAGAAATATTTCAATAGACATGATATCAAGGCTGCTGAGAAATATCAGTCTTCTCATCTGACATATTGTATAACAAGATGCATGCATCTAGATCAGTAATTTATCTCTTTCTTTCTTTCTTTTTTCTTTCTTTCTTTCTATTTATCTATCTTTTTTTTTTAATATATAGTGCTGTCATTCCTTGTTCTTCTACAGAAGCATAGGCTATTTCTAAGAAGTCTGTGAAAGGCAGCTGAGAAAACCAAGTTCATAGCCACTATCCATAACTTTCTGGAGGTGTGAGAGTCTGTGCCGACAGTAGAAAATAGGAGGGTCAGCAAATCCCAGGCAACTGAAAACTACCACATCAGAGGTTTAGCTAATCTCTATTGAAGTCAGTTTCTCAGTAACAACACTAAAGTAAGGAAGAAACAGTACCAATGTGCGCTGGGTTTGATATGGAAAGAGTAAAAGGAAAGATCACTATAGCAAATGAATGCTCTGAGAAGGACCAGCCCTTTTCAATTTCTTCTCTCCATTCTCCTTTTACCTCATCCCCTGTTATGATCTGGATCTTCAGACCTGTGGACAGCTCCTGAGCATCTCCGTCATGCTGATGTTTCTCAGAAAGGTGATGTGTACAGTTATGGGATCATTGCCCAGGAAATCATCCTACGCAGGGAGACCTTCTACACTGGACACTGCCGGGACAACAAAGGTAAATCCACACATTTCTTCTCCACTGCAGCCTTTCCCAGATGGTGTAGCTGTAACTGGCCCATTCTCCACGTTTTGTGGAAGGTGCTTTCTTTGAGAGCTGCTTGAACTGCTGCTTCTTTCACTGTGTGACAAAGGAAGAGCCTGCTTGAAGAATGCTACTGTGGGAGCAAGTGTCCTAATTCTTTTTGTAAATAAAGTTTGCATTGAGTTTCCCTGCCCCTTCTTCACCCTCCTTACTTTGGCCACAGCATTACAGAAGTTAACATTATACAATGCTGCCCAAACTTACTGTTGCATTTAAAGGCCACAAAGGCTTTTCTATTATAAGTTGTGCACAACATATAATAATTCACTCATATTAGGCATTGTAAATCACTAACGTCAACACAGAACAGCAAAAACTCAGCAGCTTGGACATGAGAACATTAAAAAAATGGGCAATTCAGACTTTATTCAAGCCTGTCAAAATTAACTTTATTTAACCTCTGTCATAAACCAAATGTTCTCCTGCACCCATTAAATCCCATTTTGTGCATTTTGTGCCATTGTTTTTTAGTGGCTAACAGCTCAGTCAATCCTACTTCTCAGAATCCAGGAAGATTGTATATTAGAACTGTCATTGAAGTATGTGTGGGTTTGGGATTTTCCTAGTGACAGTTACCAACAACAAGTTTAGACATTGCCTTTACCTCTGAGTCATTCTGATAAATCCACCTCACGTTTGTTAAAACATCCAGAGCAGCCGCTGGGCAGCCTAATAGCTCTTTTCCGGAGTTACATTTGAGAATAACTTCTGGGGCAGGTTCATCCTCCTACCTTACTGCAAATCTATGTTCATATTTGGGGAAGCACAGTATTTCACATCACCAACTCCTTAATATAAATGTAGACCTAAAAAAAGATTAGCAATGCCTGTTCCCCTTCAAGAAAATGCAATGCTTGAGATAAAGTAGAGAAAATAAAAGTCTTTCTATTCTTTTTTATTGAGAAGAGGCAGGCACAATCCTCAAGAATGCAAGGATTTTACAATAATGGTTATTAAGTTAGCCTCAGACACAGTGTTTCTGGGTTCTTCTGAGATGCAGTGGCATCCTCATTGCTCTGCGTTTGACCCTGTATGTCACAGTCGCAATCTGGTTCCTTGTTTTAACTTTGACTGTTTCTTAACACTGCATTTTTTCATTTGAGAAAGATTGTCCCTTTCAAATACCATTAGGTGAATTCATCCAACTGAAACATTTTATAGCACCTCTGGGTGCTGTTGCTGGAGACGGTCACACACGCCAGCATGTTTAGTAAGACAGCAGTAAACTTACTGAGCCTGAAGTCTGTTTGTAAGTCTGGATTCAGTGTAACTTTAAAAAAACCAAACCCAAACCCACTCCCAACAACAACAAAAAAACTCACAACCAACAAACCCCCCCCCAAAACCCCTCCACTCCTGCTTTGCAAACTTCAGTTAAAATTTTAAGTCTTCCATTCAGTGAGAAGATTGTTTGCTCCCCAAAGCTTTTTCCTTAAAAGCATTACTAAATATCTAAGATATATATTATTGATCTAATGGCTTCTGGTCTTATTCTTCATTTTTGATTATGCAATTCGAGCAAATGTGTTCAGCTTTGTTTCAGCAGTTCATTGAATTTCATGTAACAGAAAGGAATGAATGTATTATATATTGCTGAAGTGATTCCTCATTTAAATACCTGGATTTATTCAGTGGACAAGATGAGGCATCCAGAGGCTGGACCATATTTACTCAAAAACTTTTGACTTTTGTTTGTGACATCATGTAACTTTGGAAGAGAACAGCTTAAATTTGGGATTCACTTACGAATATCGAAAAGAGGGAAAAGAAAAACAAATTAGATTGAATGGTAATGTGCAAAGAAATGTCTCTATTGCATGTTAGATTATTTTGGTTTTTAAGTCTCCTGCAAAATGTCTTTCAATGGCTAGGCTATCAGAAGTTAATTTCTGTAACTTAGAAGACATGATATTAATATTTCAGGGCATTTGATATAACTGCTTCTCCAGGACTTCATTGGCAGCAGCATTTAAAGACAGTTGTTAAAAAAAACCTGTACCTACCCCCATTCACCACCTTAGGAAAATTAAACTCAACTTCCAGGCACTATGTGAGTCCACTTTCTCAACTCAATATGTATCAGTCAATTTAACATACAATAATATTGCTAATATTGAGAGGGAAGAAGTCCCATAAAGATGATGGGCATACAGAACTGGATTTCTAATGTATAGAAGTAACTAGGTCATAGTCCTCTTCACTCCCTTCTCTGTGAGACAGCTGTTAGACCAGCTGGTTGCTCCACTCTTCTGCGGAAACACGTCATTCACGGCTCAAGAGTGTGAAATCTTGTCACGTACCAATGCTCAATACAAGCTGCCTACTAGTAGTTCCACTACTTTCTGCCACTGGCTAATTGTAGTGTTGCGAATAGTTGTTGCTACTTCCGCTCGCAGGTGCGTGCGCAGTGTGGAAATCCAAGACATTCCTCTTGCATACAAAAGACTTACACAGATTCTTCTGTCTCTCAGCTCACAGAAGACAGCAATCTCTTGACTCCACAGCATTTGGGAGACTCAACTGTCTCCTGCTCCTTCTGTGGTCTGTAATTTCTGTACCACAAAGCTGGAGGCTACTGCATCTTTTTAGGGTGATCATGCACATGCTTAGGCATCCCTAGCTGCTCTAGACTTGCACATGCCATCACAATTACAAACCTTCCTTATCCCATTGTATGCTTTCTTTAGTAAAATCGTTTCCCAAACGTAATCAGATATTATTTATAAATGTGTTTCGTGCTTGTTCATTGATCCTTTTCAGTTTCTTTTTCTTTCCCCCAGAGGTAAAAATCTGATTCTCTTTTTAACTCCCCCTGTCTGGAACTCTTGAGGTCTGGAGGAGAAGGAGGACAGAAAGCGTTATTTTTGCATCAGCTCTCACTCACTGTGCTTAAATTGAGTTGTGCAAATGCAGCCAGCATTCTGATACATTCAGAATCCAAGTAACTTTCATAGAACAGATTTAACGAGTAAGAATACAAATGAGCTAACAAATGCAATGTTATTAAAACATATACATTAGTAGTCTAGTTTCAAGGAAGCTGAGCATCTGCCGAATGATTTGAACTGCTCTGATGAGAGTTGGATGTCTCCACACTCTTGACAAAATTGCAATGGGCTTTTCACATTGTTTTTTCACTGTAGCTACACTTCATGCTGAGAAGCACATTAATAATGCCTAACATTCATTTGGGAAGATGCCATAACCATGTCTACCGTGACCAATAAATACTCATGTATGTTCCTATTCATTTTGCTTTCAGGGGCCTTCAAGCCAGCCTGTTTTGATCTTGTGCCATATATTTAGAAAAGCTCTAAAGTTGAAAATCACATCAAAATGAGGGAACTGTCTTCAAGGCTTCTGTTTGTACAGTAATGCATGACATAATAGGATGTCATCCACAAGGAATGTCCTCCTCCTGTTTGGTTGTGGGGGTTTGGGGCTTTATTTGTTTGTTTTGTTTAAGATTTTGTATCTTTTTCCTGTGTTAGAAAAACTTTACAGAGTGGAGAGTGGCAAAGGAGTGAAACCTTTCCGACCAGATCTGTCCTTGGAAACAGTGGGAGAAAGAGAGATGGAAGTAAGCTAATTATTAACTAAGCCATTTTCTGGGTGAAGGATGGAAGTCTTGGCCAAACTTGAGCTCATAATCATGGGAGGATAAAAGCTATGCACATTTTATGCCAAATGCCCTAACCTCATGGGAAAAAAAAGTATTCTATAGTTGTTCCCAGTGAAATGAAATACAACTCGTGAAAATTATTTCACTGGAAAGAAATGGATGCTTATATGATGCCACTTTTCTGATCTATTTTCGATATCTTTAAGATGGGATGAATCGTACCTCAAATGTACCTCTCTTCACTGACTATATAGCCCCTAAGGCTTCTTGCTCTGGTGAAAATGTGTGTTGTAGGCATCCACCTTTCAGCAATGATCCTCATTCTTTTTGGCTAAATCACCAGTTTCAGAAAAATCCCAAACTTAGAATATTGCAAATACAATTACCACAACATTTACTTCCATGTCAACAATTGTATCTAGTACCAGCTGCAAGACTGGACTCATTCTCTTGCCTTTCATTTATGTATTGCAAATTCAAGTTTAAGATCATGTTGCTAGTCACCACAGTGTTAAGTTTTAGATGCCTGCAATGGGTGTCCTAACCAAAACAGTTGGTCACATATTTTAATATGTTGCTGGTCAAGAGTAACCAGAAATTCCCTAATGAACTAGTGCTGTTTTGTACCATTATCCTTCTATATTCATTACTCAGGTGGATTTTCCTTAAATTTTTGTTTGAAGGTATATATACTAGTGAAGAGCTGCTGGGAAGAAGATCCGGAGAAAAGGCCTGACTTTAAGAAAATTGAGAGTACTCTGGCTAAAATATTCAGGTGAGCAGCAGGGGCTCTGTTTTTCAAGATGCTCCAAATATCTCCTAAGTCTTAGAAAACTTGTATTTTTAAGTATGTAAGCTGATGTGTAATAGTCAGTGGAAAAACTGAGTATCTTCACTTAGATACTCTTTTGTTCTTTGGCAGAAAAGTATTTATACTTACATGTGTGTACATGAGCATGTATGCATGTATTAGCTGAGTGAGGGTAAGATGATCGCCATACCTCAAATGGTTACATTGTGAAAGTAGCAAGCTGTATAATTAGAGATTTCAACCTTTCAAGTAATTCACCCCGTCTCTAGTCAAGATTTGGATAGTGAGTCATGTCATCTAAGTTTCAGGAAATGAATGCACATAAATGTTTGGAAGATGATTAGAAAGTTTGGATGAGCTAGGTTATGCCATAAATGAGTTTGGATGGTCCCAAATTTAGCTGACTAGAAGTATTGGGTTGTAACTCACCAGAAGTAATAATTACAGGGTTTTGTCAGTATAAAGTTGTGGGATAATAAGGGCCAGAGCTGGATAACCCTGTGGGTTTATACAGGCCTTTTGCCTGGCCAGTGCTGCATTACTCCTACAGAGTTCAGTTTGAATTAATTATTTTGATGTTTAAACAGTGAGATTTTAATCACTTCTCTTGGGAAATTGCTGCTCCAGATTTTTAAGCTCTCCTCATCAACAACCCCCAAGAGTACTCATCATTTTACACTTCACATGAGCAGGAGGACAACTGCACTATGCATAACTGAATGTATCAATTGAATAATCTTCCTGCAGCTGAATAAAGATGTCCTGGTTCAGCTCCTAAGCCTTCATCCTACAGAAGCAAAGAGGTTGCCTCTTGCCACCTGCAACATGGTGTTCTCATTGCCGGGGGGGCCTAAGATGGTGCTTCCCTGACATTAAAATTTATTTAAAGTAAGAGTGGTTTTAAAGTCCTTTTAGACTAATCTGACTCTTCCCATCAGCCTGGCCCCATCTACTTTCAGACTACTATGGCTAGTGCAGGCTGCTCTGAGAAACAATGGTTACAAGTGGCTCACATTACTATACTTCTGCTTCCGTAAGTTAGTAGGCTAGAGTTTGCAGGATCTTGTGAGCAAAACTAGTCCTGGGACTGCTAATTGTTCCATTGAATTGTTTTGTCTTCCATACAGGCAGCCCCACATTGTCTTAATTCTCCTGGCTGAACTCTCCATCTAAACAGTACATGCAATTTTCTACCTATATTTAGCTTCCTCTCAGGATTTGAGCTTGTCAATTACTTTTTACAAATCAATGTTCATGGATTATCCAAGGTAGCCTGGAGTTGACAATATTAACATGGCTAGGTGATTTAAGGATGCTTCAAGAATTACCAGCTCCAAGTGACAACCATGGATCACACACTTTCAATTCACATACATAAGCCCTCTAAGCAAGAAAATTATGTACTTGGGGCACTTTGCATTCTAAGTACATGGAAGTCAAACACTGAAGAAGTTTTCCATTGCTCCTTATTTGCCTCTTTCTTGCCTCTCTCAGCAATGTGTTTCCATCAACCTTACTTGCTGGCTCCTGTGTATTTCTGTTATTTGCAGTAACTACCACGGTCAGACTAATGAAAGCTACATGGATACCCTGATCCGGCGTCTGCAGCTGTATTCGCGGAACCTGGAGCACCTGGTGGAGGAAAGGACAGAGCTATACAAAGCAGAGAGAGACAGAGCAGACAGGCTTAATTTCATGTTACTTCCAAGGTAACTGGCCAGGAGGATTTTCACTGGTTCTTTAATTACATGTAGCATCTGATTCTTGGAGAGTTGGGGTTGGGATTAATATTAATCTTTTATTTCTTTCCCTTCTAATCTGATCTGATCCTGATAGGGAGGAAAGAAGCAGCAGCTGTCCCTGAGGTGTCCACCCTATGGTGGAGTCTCATGCTGAGATGATACTAGTACCTGTTATCTTCCTCAGCCTCTTTTCATGCGCAGGATCCCCCTTTTCAGCACAAACCTCTTTTTTGCTGCCTTCCTGGAAACACACAGATCTGCAGTAATCCTCTACCACAGTTCTGTTCTGCTCCAGCATCTTGCTATGTGGAAGAATGTCTCCAGCTGGAAAGCAGGAGTACAGTCCAGCTTCAGGCTGGGGTTTAGCAATGGAACCGAATAGCTGTGGTGGGCTGGGCCAGACTGGGCCAGACAGACGATGCTTCAGAGTATGGTGTAAGACAAGTACTAGGGATATTATGATATTGGTATACCAAGAATTTTGGTATTGCATACATTTGGAAAGGTAAAACCATCCTGGCAGGTCTAGTTCCAAGGGTATTTAAGTAGTCAAAGTATTGATTTTATGACTCATCTTTATAAAATAAGTGTCTGTTCAATACGGTTTGGGGGAAAATTTGAAGTGATCTGTCTGTGTAGATAATGTGACAAAGAATCCATGTTTCCTTCCACTCCTTGTTCCTACCACTCTATTACGGTGTCACTGTAGATGGAACACAGCACTGTGCAACACCTATAATTTTCTGGGTATCTCAGTTATTCTCTTCTAATATCTTCACCACGAACAGATATTTTCCTGGATTTAGAAATGCAAGAAAATGAATAGATATTGACTGTCATGGTATTGAATTTTTCTTCCATAAAATTGTCAGGCTGTGATATGTTATCTGAAATCAGGATAAGGTGATGTAATTATCAGGATGAAATTACTTCTGCTCTGGGGAAACAGAAAAATAAAACATGTTTGTTCTTACTTATTGTCTGGGTAGAATGTAGGTCTACATGTCAGAAATTTCAGAATATTAGTTTTAAGTTTGATTCAATACCCTTATTTCTCACCTTAGCCAAGAAGCTATGTTTCCCGTGCCTCAGTTTCCTCATGGTTATTAACACACTTGGATTTTGTAAGGCTCTAATGCATTAATTAACATTACTAAGTGCTTTGAAGGCCCTGACTGAAAGGCATTATGGGCACCTAAAATGTGATTACAGTGGCAGTTTTCAGCAAACTATTTAATGTTTCCTACACAGAAAGCAATGATGTGGTTGGGTTACATGAAAAAAAAAACCTTTAAACATAGACTACTCATCTGTTTTTCTGCCTTCTCTATTTCCACAGGCCAGTAGTAAAGTCTTTGAAGGAGACTGGCCTGGTAGAACCAGAGCTATTTGAAGAAGTCACTATCTACTTCAGTGACATTGTTGGCTTCACCACACTCTGCAAATACAGCACCCCTATGGAGGTGGTAGATATGCTGAACGACATCTACAAGAACTTTGACCACATTCTTGACCATCATGATGTTTACAAGGTGATTAGAACTGTACTTTTTCTCAGTGAACAACTAGTGGACACACAAATCCAACTGGATGATGTGGTGAATTTGGGAATCTGCCTTCTAAGCAAAGATAAAAGAGAGAGAAACAGACCATGATTAACTCGTTTCATTATGCTTTCAGTGTGCCTGCTTATACTAAATTTTCTATAAGAAGTAGTCACAGATTCATTAACTGGAATGCTAGATACAGTTATAACAGACTCATATACCAAGAAGGTGTCAAGTTACTTTAAAATAATCAATCCTGCCATCTAGGGAAGAAATGCTTTAACATGGACAAGGGGATTTGATAAAAACTTTCTGCTTTTAACTAAATATATATTTTGCTATGTTTGCACATAGTCAGTTCTAATTTTGTTTCCACAGGTGGAGACCATTGGTGATGCTTACATGGTGGTGAGTGGTTTACCAAAGAGGAATGGCAACCGGCACGCAGTAGACATCTCCATGATGGCTCTGGATATCCTCAGCTTCATGGGATCTTTTGAACTGAGACACCTGCCAGGATTGCCTGTTTGGATTCGCATTGGAATTCACTCTGGTACACAGTAGTGCTAGACCATAAATAACAATGTTGTTACATTGTTTTAGACATCCATGGAATATCTGGTGGTACATCACCCACAACTGCTCTCCTCCTGAACAACCAGGTTTTAAACAATGTACCTAGAGGATGAGCAACAGAAGTAAATAAGCCACTGGTTTGCTCATAGCCCATATGCATTCATTCATAGATTAAGTCAGTAGCTAGGAAGAGCAACTGCCATTGTTCCTGGTATGATTAGCCAGTGGTATCAAACAAGCCTTTGCAGTTTGCTCCTTCCTGACCAAAGTGGAGATCAGTCATGGCCAGGTATGCTTGTCTAGCCACAAAATGCAGGCCTGCTTGTATTTTATACTTCTGAAGGAAGAATTTCTGACAAGCCTATGTGGGAATTGATATTTTAATTAATCAATAAAAGCATATTTTCTCAAAGGGGAACTGCAGATAGCTCCCAAGTACTTTGGGAAATTTTATCTTTTTTTTTGTTGTTTCAACAACCACTTGAACACCAGCTGGGAGGGTAGAAACTGGCAGTGAAAGCGACAGGAACTGGGAAACCCTCTGAGGCACCACTATTCTCCCCCTGTAATAAAGTTGATGTTCTTTTCCTCTTGCTTCCAAAACTGACCGTTAGTAATTGTATTTTTTCTGCATAAAAATTATGTTTAAATATGATTAACACTGTGCAGCCATATCCTTTTTATGCTCTTATTCGGTTATGCAAGATGAACAGAGCTAGGGAGTGGGAGACCACCAGATACTTTTGGAAGTGATGTACAGAGCATTGTCATCGGTGAGGAATGCAGAGCTCCAGCAGTTACCGTGCTGCTCTGCAGCAGTGAGACGTCTTCCAGAAAAACAGTATCTCAATCCACCTTTTCTTCACTCTTCGCATCCCACTTCTAGGTCCATGTGCTGCTGGTGTGGTTGGAATAAAAATGCCTCGTTACTGTTTGTTTGGAGATACAGTGAACACAGCTTCGCGGATGGAATCCACAGGCTTGCGTAAGGATTTAATTTTAGCTGTCAGCATAACAGGACCAAAGGCTGTTGGTTTATTTGTGATGGAAGTGCCTGTTTTCGGCTGAGAACAATTTCTTAACAGCTTGCAGAAGTTTCAAAGACTAAGAAGCCCTATTTGTTTTGATTGCCAATTGTTTCACTGTCCTGCTGGGCAATGAAGAATTGTTCCTTGTTCATGCTTCAGTGCTGGTAAAGGAGAGTATGTGGGCTGGTTCATGAGCTGAGTTCCGCTGGAAGATATGGTAGTTATGTGTCTGGGATTTAATTTTGCTCTGTGAATGCTAGATTTCAGTTTGACCTAGGATTGTATTACAGTTCTGTTGCACAAATACACTGACTGTATTTTTTAAGTTGAAGCAATTATGTCTTCAACTTCATCATTAGGAACTGTGCCAAGAGTCAGTATGACTTCCTTCTGCCCAGTGTCTTCACATGACCATTCTCTGTATAGGACACTCCCAATTATTCTTTTCCCTATTGGCATCTAAGTATTACAGATACCACACTCACCTGTATTTCAGATCAATGTCTGTAACAGCTACTCCTCCCTAGATACAATACTACATAGTGGAGTCTGATTTCTTTTTTGGACAGTGGTGTAAGTGATTCTCATTTAATTTGACTCTCAGAATTTATGTTGATAATAATTGGAGGAGCTTCTGCTGTAGCACCAGTTTTTACATATACGTAATATGGTTATGTGGTGCAGACTGAACTTCTGTTGTGCCTTTATTTTGTAGCTTTAAGGATTCATGTAAGTGGTTCCACTATTAACATCCTGAAAAGAACAGACTGTCGATTCCAGTATGAAGTGAGAGGAGAAACATACTTGAAGGTAACCTTTACCATGTGCACACATCAACACAGACAATAGGGATAATATGCAAGTATTATGTAGCTGAGAGTGCCCTGCAACTTAACCCTTAGCAAGGGTTACAGATCAACGGTATCGCAGTCTCTAGTGGCTGAAGACACTTCTATAAAGACAATGCAGGCAATGAAAAGCTCCCTAAGTTAGAAATTAAAGCAACATAAAGATGTGGAGAATAAATGAAATGTACAATTTATAACAGAAAATTGTGGAGTGAGTTAATCTGATGGAAGGGAAGCTGAATCTCTTGTTTACTTGCTCATGCTCCAATATCTGAGTGTCTCTCTACCAATCCATTTATTTCAGTCTATTACACTTGGCAGATGTCTGTACCTGAGAGCTGATGACATGGCTCATCTCTCCCACAGCGTGCGTTTCAGGTCAGGGAACAAGGGAGAGGGTGTGAGCTGCATCCCCCATACCATTGTTCTCACATCTAATTTTTAATGCTTTGTTGTGAGCATCAGTTCCTGATAACAAGCAAAGGCAAACACGGCAATGTGTAATACAGTATTATTTAACTCAACTCTAGGAAATTGCATTCTAATCCCTAAATTGTGCTTTCTCTTATTTGTCATACCTATTTAGGGCAGAGGAACAGAGATTACCTACTGGTTGACGGGTACCGAGGACAAGAAATACAATCTCCCAACACCTCCCTCAGTGTAAGATGGCCTTTATATGTGAAAAAGGAAGAGAAATTCCCAGTCTTTGCACTTTTACCTTCACTGTTCTTCCCTGACACTTGTGGTTTTTTTATACCACTCACCTTGCCTTCAGTAATTAGAGGTGTAACAGTGTATGTGCATATAAGCATATGTAAATATTCATGACATCAGAGTCTGTGTGAGCTGAAGGTTATTTTTATAAGTGCTTAACAGGTTCAGTACCACATAGTACATGCAAAAGATGGACAAAAAATATGTACTCTTAATGGCACCTGTTTGTGACAGTACAGTGGTGTAACTGCAGGTGAACATGGAGCTCTCGAATACCATGCTATGCCTGTGAGCTCTTGTGGTGGGATTGCTAGGAGGAACAAAACTTGAGGATTTCAAGCAGTATTCTGCTAGAAGAGGCAAACAAAGTCATTGTAGTATTGCACAGGCATAGAGTCTTTAAAAACTGAACAAAAGCTTACTTTCTAATATGCAAGAGAGAAGTTATCAAGGAAAAAAATATGAAGCTGAGGTCCTGGAACTAAGCTATTGTTTTGTATAAGCACTGAATAAAATACAGCAAGAGAAGTGTTTTGTTTGTGGGTTGTTTGGGTGGGGTTTTTTTGAGAAACTATGCAAAAATTTAAGTCAGGATAACTGGTTGCATTTATTTATTGTATATTTTATGAAAGAGTATTGCAAAGTCACTAAATATGGAAGATCCTCACTTTTTGTTCTAAACTGTGGTGCACAGTCACTATGTACTAAGTGGGAATTTGCTGCAATCTGCTTGGAAAGGACAGTGTTTCAGTACAATCTGAAGAAATTACAAAAAGTACAAGTGTTTGTCTATCAGTAGTGTGTGAATGTCATGAAGATAAACCTATGATGGAAATGTTTAAAAAACACTGGGTATCTGGGCATCACTAATAATGTGATTTTTTTTTCCTTCTTGTTGCTTTCAGGGAGAATCAGCAGCGGTTACAAGATGACTTAGCAGAGATGATAACAAACAGTCTTCAGAAAAGGGAAAATGAAGGGTTCAAGACACAGGAGCTTTCACGTGTACCTAGCTACCGATCAGGTACCCTGGAATATCTGCAGCTGGCCAGCACAGGGAATTCTGCCACATATCTTTAAAACTGGATGTCTAGTATGATTCAAAAAGCTGCAGCAGCTCTCTGGAGTACTTCATGTGAAGGCTGGAGGCTTATTCTCTCAGCTAAAAGAGAAAGGAAACACCTTTTCAAGCATCCTTTCTATCACCTGACCTGCTATCAGTAAATCAAACCTCTCCACTGTAATATCAGTATTGTTGGATGACTTCAGTAGGACACATGCAGCATGATTTGAGGTAAATGAAAATATCTGCACTTGAGTCTGGAAAATATTGTTTGGTTGGTTGGTTAGTTTTTAAAATGTGATAGCCTGTTCAAGAATCCACTTCTCAAAACATTCACAGCAAAACCTTAATTTGTCATGATTTTTAAATGTCGTATTTAATTTGCAATTTTTATTTAAAGAAAGATTTGCTGTAATATATTTGAAAATAACATTAAACATATCATATGTAAATCCTAGATATGTTGCCATTTTGCCACTTCTGTTGTTTTCCCCTGTTTCTCACATGTTTGTTTAATCAAGCTGACTTTGTTCAAGAGACAAGACTTCTGTTATTTACCTTGGGAGATTACTCAAGAAGCTGTATGGTCTCTAAAGCTTATTTGAATCTTTTGGTTCTGCAAAATTAAACTGCAAATCCTGCAAAACCAGACACTTTCCTATCTTTTCTCAACTTCTGCTTCTGTCCCCAAACCAGAAGTGCAACAGAAATTAAGGAAACCAACATTTCTCTATTTCTTAAACCTCAGAAACTTTCAATTCAACTTTGAAATTGCACAAGTTTTACTAAAATGACTTGTTCATTAACTGAAAAAATGACATTTATAAACTGCTTTAAAAAGCAACACAAGTACAGGTGACACTTAAAAAGAAAAACAACATTCACGTGAAGAAATAGGAATGGGTAAGTTAAATTTTGGCAAAGGCCTTGTGTATCAATGGCTCTCAAAGCAAAGGTACTTCTTTCACCATTGTCAAATATTGGTCAGTGTTCAAACCATTAAACTTTAAAAAAAAAAATTATTTTATGGATTTGAACTGCATTTTTGTCCAAATAAACAACCTAAAGATATTAAGGTGGAGACGAGAGGTGCCATGCTGAACCTTGTTCTCACCAACAAGAAGGGGTTGGTAGGGGAGGTGAAGCTGAAGGGCAGCCTTGGCTGTAGTGGCCATGAAATGGTGGAGTTCATTTTTTTTTTAAAAAGGGAAAGAAGACCCAAAGAACTATAGGTCTCACCTCTGTGCCAGGCAAGATCATGGAGCAGATCGTCCTGGAAACTATGCTTATGAACAATGAGGAGATAATTGTTGACGGCCAACATAGCTTCACTAATAGCGAATGCTGCCTGACAAATTTGGTGGCATTCTATGATGGGGTTACAGCATTGGTGGACAAGGGAAGAATGACAGACATTGTCTACCTGGACTTGCGCAAAGCATTTCACACTGTCCTGCATTACAACCTTGCTTTTAAATTGGAGAGACATGGATTCAACAGATGGGCTACTTGATGAATAAGGAATTGGCTGGATGGTCACACTCAAAGACTTGTGGTCAACAGCTCAATATTCAAGTGGAGATCAGTGACAAGGGGCGTTACTCAGGGGTTGGTAAATGGGACCAGCACTGTGTAACAACTTTGTTGGTGACAGGGACAATTAGATTGCCTGCACCCTCAGCAAGGTTGCCAACGACACCAAGCTGGGTTGCTGTGATCAACATGCTGGAGGGAAGGGATGCCATCCAGGGGGACCTTGACAGGCTGGAGAGGTAGGCCCATGCAAACTGCATGAATTTCACCAAGGCCAAGTGCAAGGTCTTGCACATGGGTCAGTGCAATCTGACCACAACTACAGGTTGGGCAGAGAATGGATTGAGAGACGCCCTAAGAAGAAGGACTTGAGGGTGTTGATAGATGGTAAGGTCATAATGAGCCGGTAACGTATGCCTGCAGACCAGAAAGCCAAATGTATCCTGGGCTGCATCAAAACCAGCATGACCAGCAGATCAAGGGAGTCAGTTCTTCCCTTCAACTCTGCTCTGGTGAGACCCCACTTGGTGTACTGTGTTCAGCTCTGGGGTCTCCAGCAGAAGGACATGAACCTGCTGGAGCGAGTCCAGAGGAGGGGCACAAAGAGGATCAGAGGGCTGGAGCACCTCTCATATGGAGACAAGCTGAGAGTTGGGCTTGTTCAGTCTAGAGAAGAGAAGGCTCTGGTGAGATCTTATAGCAGCATTCCAGTACATAAAGGGCTCTACAGGAAAGATGGTAACCAACTTTTATCAGGGAGTGTAGTGACAGGACAAGGGGTAATGACCTTAAGATAAAAGAGAGTAGATCTAGATTAGATATAAGGAAGAAATCCTTCTCTGTGAGGGTGGTGAGGTACTGGCACAGGTTGCTCAGAGAAGTTGTGGCTGCCCCCTCCTTGGGAGTGTTCAAGGCCAGACTGGATGGGCCTTTGGGCAATCTGTTCTGGTGGAGGGTGTCCCCACCTATGGCAAGAGGTTGGAACTAGATGGTCTCTGATGTGACTTCCAACACTAACCAGTCTATGATTCTATGATTCTGTGAAAAAAGAGCAAGTCAGTTGCCTGTGTTTTTTCTTGATCAACCAAAACTGGCTGTGTAAGAACACACACAAAAAGAACAACCTAGATCTGAAGTACAAAGATTCCTGCAAAAATCAAATCAGGAGGTGCTGTAGAGCTTACACTCTTGCCTAATGAATGCAAATTCGTACACCCAGGAACACACTATAAACAAATAGCGGACAGAGGGTAACCAACTCTTGTCGTTTTGCATGGCAGGGTTCTGGTGGAGAAGGGGGGAAAAGGGTGGCTTCTGCAAGAAGCAGTCAGAAGCTCTCTGCAGAGCGAACACCAGCCCACTCACGGCCAGAGTCATCGTTGACCAAAACTGAGCCAATCAGTGATGGTCTCAGTGCCTCTGTGAATCACATTTAGGAGAAAAAAACCACGCTAGCAGCCGCTTTTTGCCACCCATAGAAGGGAGTGAGAAGGTGTAAGAAACTCTGCAGACACAAAGGTCAGTGAGGAGGAGGCGCCTCAGGTACCAGAGAGACAGACTCCCCTGCAGCCTGTGGGGAAACCCATGTGGTGAAGTGGGTTTTCCCCCACAGCCCATGGAAAAGGCCGAGTCCCCATCTGCAGCCTGTGGAGAGGCCCCAGAAGACACTGTGACCCACATTGTAGCAAGCCTCTGCCAGCACTTGCAGTCCGTGGAGAGACAAAGACACAGAGATGAGGGAGAGAGAGACCCACGCCAGAGCAGGTTTGCTGGTGGGGGGGATTTATGACTCCGTGGAGGACCAGGCTGGAGCAGTCTGGGCCTGAGAGACTGAGAGACATTCTATGATCTTGACTTAAGGGAAGTCTGCTTTCTTAGCAGGGGGGATGGAGAGAGGTATTTTAAGATCTGGTCGCAGTTCTCATTACCCAACTCTGGTGTCACTGGGTGTGTAGAGAGTTTTCTTTCCTTTATTCTGTGTTGAGTCTGTTTTGCCCATGACACTAATTGCAGAATGCTCTCTCCCTGTCCTTATCTAGACTTCTAAGCCTCTCAATATATATTTTTCTCCCTTGTCCAGCTGAAAAAGGGAGTGATAGAGCAACTTTGGTGGGCATCTGCCCTCCAGCCAGGGTCAAACCACCACACCAACAGCCACAACTTTCAGATTACATGTAACCAATCTTAAACTTGGACTGGCACTAGTACCATACCATTACTCCTTCAGGTTATGTCCTAATGGAAGTGCTCATTGGGATAAAGATAGAAAGAAATGTCTGGTATTCTAAAACTGGTATGTATCAAAAAGACTACCATTACAGTAAAGAAGTATAAAGTCTAATATTTCCTTCCCCTGAACAAGCTTTGTCTCTATTTCTGCATCCTTGTGTGTGTGTGCTGAGCTTTTGGCACCACTGGAAAATTCCAGTTGTCTTACCTGATACACTCAGCAAGAGTAACTGTAGTGCAGTGACAAGTACTGGACTCCTCAAGCCTGAAGAAGCCCACTACTACTACTACTACTACCTTAAGCAGAGTTGATCTCATCTCTGAAGTGAGGTAAATCTATTTCTAAAGGGGAGTTTTATGGGTTCCATCCTTGAAACCTCTGAAATACAAATTATTTTAAAGCAAATGTCTTCTGACACTGAGACAATTAATTGAAACAGTTCTAACTACGTCTTCTCTTCCCTGCATTCTTCAGATCCTAAATTTCATATAATTCTTTGAAGATAATAGTTAATTTAGCAACGAGTTGATGGACCCATCTTCTGGTAGGTTTGTTATCTCCATGGTTCTGTCCCTGAACACGTCTGTCACCCATCACAAATGGAGTTTTGACTACCCTTTTTAGAAATTTGCTCCTAGTTTCTGGTTTGAATTTGAGATTGAATGTCTTCCACTGCATCTTGTTACCAAATGCTACATCAAAGACCCTTCTACCATCAGAAATCTGTCACTTAAAGTCATTAATTCACTGCTCCAGAATTTTTTTAAGCACTGAATTGTTATATTAAAAACCAAATGTAAGATATAATTTTGTTCTCCAAGTGGAAAGGGTTTTGGCTGTATCATTATCATTCATTTGAACTTAACTCACATAAAAAAAAATAATCTGTGAATCCCTGGGCTGGGAGCATCAAATGCTTTGTATCTTTTGATCATATTCAGACTTCCCCCTTGTCTCCATCTCATTGTTGTCACACATCCACACTCCCCTGCTGTTTTAGTGTACTTGGTACTTGTGCTCTCTAACACAGGTTGCGTGTCCCTCCAATTCCTGACCATGCCTATCACTGGTACAGAGAGAATCTTGTTTTAAGTATTTTTTTTCCCCATGGTAATCCTATACAGGGAATTCTATGGCAAGAATAATTTTTGCAATTTACTTCACCAACACAATCAAACTGAGGGCAGCATGTAACAGAAGTGAATTTCTCATTTTGAAAAGCGTTTGGAAAATATTCCTCCAAAGCAAGCACATCCATTCATGATTAGACATTTAAGAGTTAGTTTTCACCGGGGAGGAAAAAAAACTAGCAGCACTGTGTTTCATCCTTATCTCTTAGTGAAAAGTAGCCCAAAACAAACCAACGATAAGTATGGAAGGATCCCTGCAGCTGGCAGTAGTGTTTTAGTGCTCTTACCCTGGGCTTGAGGCCAAGTCTCGCGATTTGGCCTGAACTGGTTGGCATGTGACCTTAGTACATGAGGCTATTACAGGCACCGGTATCAAATTTGAACTATTTTAAACAATTATCGAAACACAAAGTTCTAATAATGGCTGTTTTGGGACAGTGGTAAAATATCCCACACTGGGGGAAAAGACAGCATTTCAAAATTACCTGAATCATGGGGGTGAGGGAAGACCCCATTGCAAGTTGTCCTTATCTGTAAATCCCAAGGGCCATTCATCAGCTTTTCTGCTGGGACACCCAAGTTGTTGCTTTGAACAGGGCCAAAAGCTGCTCATTCTCTGATGTAAAACACAGTTTGATAAGACAACACATAACTCCTCTTGCTTTAAAGGGGCTTTTCCTGATAAACCTTTGCCCCTTTTCGGTTAATAACCTTTGTTGAGCCCTGTGGCCCAGCAGGCGCCAACCTGGGGCTCCCTCCTCACAGCCTCGATTCATACAAGGCTGGCCAGCACAGAGTGAACCCCACACGCTGGGGCAAGCCTTGGAGGCTCCAAACAAGGGCCAGGGTCAAAAAGATACTAGGGCCCTGGGCTTGCCTTCCCGGCGCCTTATGCCACCACTGCTAGCATGACTGGGTTTGGAGGGCAGCATGCGGAGCGGGCCGGGCCAGGCCGGCAGACGGCACCGGGCCCAACGGCCCCCTCGAGGCCTCTGCGGGGCCACTTTGGGCGGGAAGCGCAGCGTGAAAAGCTGCCGCCGCTGCTGGCCTCCCCCGGGGTATATTCTGGACCCGGAGGGGACATAGCGATCTGCGCGGCGGAACAGCCCTCGTTTCAGGGCCAAGGCCGGGCGGGCGTCGGAGGAGGCGGGGGCAGCGGCGAGACCTGCCCTGAGCGAGGGAACTTTATAAAGTCCTGCCGCCTCCCGGTGCCCAGAGGAGGCGCGGGGGAGAAGCAGCATGGTCCGGTTTGGCGGCGTGTGCTGCTGTTGGCTTGTCCTCCTGTGGGCGGCGGCGGG
>VZTU01002966.1:119560-157127 GCA_013400835.1 Zapornia atra | reverse complement strand
GGGCCGAGCAGGTGGGGGGAGCCGAGCCGAGCGGGGGGTACGGGAGGCCCGTCACCCAGCCCGCCAGCTTTCAGCGGGGCGGCAGGGGACTCTTGCCCCTCAGCCCCCTCTCCAGGGCGGGCGGGAAGAGAAGGATGCCGGCCCATGTGCCGGCATCGGAGTTGCCTCTCTAGCCAGTGGGTGCCAGGCGACCGGGAGGGGGTATCCCACCAGTAGAGCCTGGCTGGGGGCTTTGCTGCGGTTCCCGAGAAGGCACCACGGCACGCCCGGGCCGGGCCCGCCCCGGCGAGCCTGCCGAGCACCGCTCCTCGGCTTCAGCAGCTTCTCGCAGCACCTCCTCCCCGGCTGTCTTCGGGCGGGGTTGGGAAAGGCTCTCCATGACCCCTTGAGATCGGGTGCGAGGCGGCGCGGGGCCTCGTCCCCAGGCGGTGCCGGGACCATCGCGGCGTTTAAGGCTGTCAGCCCCAGAGGGACCCCGCAGGCCGGGGAGGACCCGACCGCCTTACAGACGTGTCCGGAGCGCACCTCATGGCCTGCCGGCAGTGGCAGGCTCGCCCGTCGTGTTTCGTGGGTGTAAAGTGCTGTCGCTTCATTCCTGCAGACTTTCAAAACATCTTACAGTTCCCAGAATGGGCAAAGGGAAACTGAACTGAGAATTTAACAGATGGGAAGCTGCCTTGAGTGCTGGGTTTAATGTAACAGGCGCGTATGGGAGCTATTTAGGATGGACACTTCATTTTGTTGCTGTGGCCTACAGCATCCTGCAACCTGCATCTTTATCAGAGTTTTAGTGTTGGCTTGGGGGTACAGGTCATGGGCTGGCTTTCAGAATTTGTACCTATGTATGATCATGTTTTCTGAGTAGATAAACTTGTGTAGCCATTTAAGTAACTTAAAAATGTCTGATTAGCTTAAAAATTGAGGTGGTTTTCTGTGGTACAAACAGCACTACATGGTAATTTTATGCTCATGATTGTTTTTATCATTTATTTGCATTATACACTTTTTCAGTAAAAGTTGTAAGGTTACAATTAGGGTAACTAAATAACCGCAGGTTTTGTAAACACTTGATTTTCCTCTGTTAACTGCTATAGCTCTTCTGTCTCCTGATTTTAGACCTTTATTTTTGTTGCAACTTCACAGTCAGATTTGGATGCAAGCAGAATTTGGCAAATGCCATAATGGCACATTTTAGTGAGCTTCAGGTTTCCACAGTGTCTTGACTTCCCTCTTAAAAATCGAGTTGTCTGGTTGGTATGTTTGAGAAGCATTGCATCTGTGGATGCACTGAGGTAGCTAACTGTATGCCAGAAAAGACATGCCAATCAGGTATGAACATAGGATTCCTCATCACTTCTTCTTTTTTTTTTTTTTTTTTAATTTTAAAGTAGGAAATGGATTTCCCAACAACTGAAAGGGTAGGGGAAGGAGTCACTTAAAAAATGAATTTAAGAGATGCTGAGCAAGTGTGGAGTATGAGGAAATAAAGCTTCTGGAAGATCAGTAAAAGTGACAGCAGCCATTTAGGGCAGGACACCCATTAGAGAATTCTGGATGCCCTTTGTACTGAAGGTAATAGGGTTGTTGAGAAGCGTATCTCAGAAGAAGGGTATCTCCCTCTCTTCTGCTTTCAGTGAATTCTGAACATCTTGATGGGCTGGGTTCAGTGTTTATTTTCTAGGAAATTCCTAGTTAATTTATTAATTGCCAGAAAACAAGGTGAAATTAAGGTAACAGTTTAATGTCCAGAAATGTTACAAGCATCTCATTTTGCTGGTGGTCCTATGTCATCTTGGAGACCTACTTTTCAAACCTCACCTGAACTGACAAAAACCTTTAGTATTGCATTAGCAGGACTGAAGAAAGGGTCAACCAAGAGTGCTGTAGAGGGAGTGAAAGGAAGTTTAGGGAATAAAGTAACTGACTGATTGCTCACATCATAATTGAAGTACTGGTAGAAAACTACTAAATAACAAATAGAAATGCCTTTTGGCTATTCAGTGGAGTAAACATGGCCTTTGGCACTGTGAATTATGTGTGTGTATGTGTATGTATACACATATACATTTTTAAACAGTTTTCTTGTTCTTTAGTGTTTTGGATGCCTTGGAGATTCTTCATCATATTGCTTGGAAACTGCAGAGAATGTTGTCTAGTAAAAATTACTTAAATTTAGGCACTGTGAGATTAGTGAAGCTACTTGTGAAATTACTTTTTTTCTCCTGTGGATGACCTACACTGGTTTAACCTCTGCCAAATTAGTCTATCTGGTTGTGAATTGTGACCATTGGGGACCTGTAACCATTTGGACAAGGTTTCTACATCAGCTGAGCTTTACTAGTAACTATTGTGAACATGAAAACCATACAAGACTTAAACTCTTAATTTCTAGTTCACATTTGAATATTGCTTCTCTCTCATATAAGCACAAATCCGGGGATTAGTCTTCAAATAACAGCAGGTCTGTTAGAAGCAAATTGAAAACTTACTTAGACCTGAAATGTATGAGGAAATAGGATAAATTAAGGCCATTAGAATAGAAAATGCAAACATCTTAAATTCAAGCAGAACAAGAAAGCACAGCACTTCTTTAATTGAAAATTACTGGGTTTTGTGTTAAGTCCTTGTGTGGCTAATCTCCAAAGAAGTTCTAAAGTAGTTAACGTTTGTTTTGTAATGGATTCCAGTCATAACTGTACTTTGGAATCTCAGTTGCACTTTGGGGGTATACAACATTTTTTAAACAGTTAAGTTTGGTTCTAAAATTTTTAATGGGAAAATAGAATAAGTTCTGTCAAATTACAAAATTGAGTGGGAACATCAGGTGCTCCTTATTATGGTTGACCTGAAATATTTAAATGCTATACCGTGCTAATATAATCTTTACTACTGAACATTAACCACAGGAGAGGCTATGCTGAAAATGGGAGATGTGCATCATTGTGTTAGGTTTTTTGTGTTTCAGAGTCGTGCAAAACTAGTTTTCGGTGAAACAGTAGAGTGATAACTTCCTTAGGTAGTGGAAAGCTTATAGGTAGAATCTACAAAGTACATCTAAACACCTCTACAGAAAAGGCTTCACCTTTGAAAAGCCGTAGATAAAAATATATGCATAGAAGATATATATACAAATATATACATATATATAGATACAAAGTAGTAGTTAAGGAAGCCAGGGTTTTTCCTATTATTAGGAGGTGCTCACAGTTGGTAATGTGGCTTGTTACATGTGACCTAACCAGCACTTCATTGCCAGTGACTTAGCTTGTTTCTCAGACTAAGGAAAAATCTGAATATTAATTCTCACCCCCAAACATTGTAGCTCTTCATCTGCAAGGAAGAGAGTTCTGTTAATATACCTAATTAGAAAGTCCAAAAGCCTATTTATCTATATGTTTTAAAAACAACTTATGGCTGGGAAAGTAGAAGGAAAAGCAGCTGTTGCATATTGCCAAACAAATTTTACTGGCATCCTTAAGGCATGTCAGGCCTTATCTTTATAGGTATCATTTAGTTACTAAATACTGGTGGCAGTTACCAAAAATTGTGTTTGCTAGATGGTTTTGGGCCATCTCACTACGTGGCTCTCTGCTTTTCTTTCTCATCTTAGTATTTCCTTGAATTGCTTTCTCTATAGTTTCATGAACACTTATGTATTTCCACTCTACTGCTGCCATGAAATAAAAGACTAGCTCCACTTCTAACATAACCTTGGTAATGCCTGTATTGAGACAAAAAGGCAGAGAACAGATTTAGCATTTCACCTTGAAAACCAAGGGGACTACCACCACCTCCTAGCCATGGCTGGAATATCTTAATTTTCCCATTATTTAGAGTATAATCTTGATAAAAATCAGATTGTTTTAACTTGTTGAAGAAACTACAGAATTCACAACTACATTCCCTGTGTCTGGTTTGTTTGTTTTTTTTTTTGTTTGGCAGAAGCACTGGTGTATCTTTAAAAAAAAAAAACCCAAGCAACTTGAGGAAAGGTTCCTCCTAGTGCCCACTGACTGGAGAAAGGAGAAGGAACACTTGTTTGTTTCCAGGCTTGTTTTGTCATTGCACTTCTCCACTTCTGTCTCCCACCCTACAGAGTGCTGGTGGTTATGGTGGAGCTGTGCATTGCTGATGCCATGTGGTTCTGACTGGCAGGTTGCGTGGAGCAGAGCAGAGCAGTGACTCCAGTGACCTACCCTATCCCCAGGGATTTTGAGTCATTCATTGTAGTAAATAGTGTGTGCTTTGGCTTGTTAGGTTATTCTAAGCAATACTGTTAGGGAATAGCCACAGATGATTACAGTTTTTTTGTTCTTCAGAGTCATGGGAGCAGGCAGTAGGCTGAAACACTTGTCAGCATTCTCAGCTACACACTGGGAAGTCTTAACTTTGAAAGGATGATTAATAGATTTATGGAGATGTTGCATTTTATTCGTATGTGAGAAGTTACTGATACAACTGCTGGGATAAGAGATGCTAGGGTTCCTGCCTCACCTTTCAAAAATAAATTTAAAAAATTGCCAGCATTATTCAAGGGGAAGGTGCCTGCTGTTGCAGGATACACGGGGGATTGTTTGGAAATAGGCAGTTGCTTCTTGTATACCTGTAATCCATGTTATACTTCAATTCTGGTTTTCTTGGCAAAGGTAGTGCTGGTAGTTTAGATGAATGCAGATTAAAACTGTCACAGACTGGCTGATATCAAATGGTTTGATTACATTGTAGTCTTAAGTGTGTTTTAAGTGTACACAGATTTATAAGCTTGTATTAACTCCATCTGTAGCGAGATAAAGACTTAACCTTGAAATTAAAGGAGTTACTTTATGATTATATGTTCCTGCAGATGAACTTCATATGTAGGTGTTGGACACTTTAGACCAGGGCACTTAGATTTGCAGAAGCTGATATTAAAATTCATGAGGTAAAAACAACCCCCCCTGCAAAAAAAAACAGTCATGGGAAATGATCATTTCGAGTATCGTTGCTAAGCCACACTTATGACAGCCACCTTGATGCTGTTCCTCTAAAGGCCTCTCCAGGTTTGTTGAAAATTAACCTGTAATTTGTTTCCCTTTCTCTCCCATCCTCTTCTAGTCTTACTTTTCTTCAGTTTAAATTTGTCATATAGTGAAGTTGGGGCAGGGCAAACTCCAAGGGTAATTTTAAAGTTTGTTCTGACTTTTGAAAATAGCTCTGCATGTTCATGCTCTGGCAGAGCATAAAACAAAGAAACAGCCTGCTGTGTTAAAATACCTGTGTCAGATCAGTCTGTCTGGCACTGGCATCAGCTTGCCTTTTGAAAAGGAAGCTGTTTTGCATGAGGCAGAACAAAGTTTCTTTGACGTACCTATTTAGTCTGTAGGCACTAATAACAGTACCTGGGTGCCCTGGTTCCTTTTGACTACTCACCACCTCTCCACAGCCTACTGGAGAGATGGGAACATCATCTTTTCCCCTTTGATCTTGTTGTTTTGACCCCTTACTGTCTTTCCTCTACCCCACAGTGGGCATCTTGGTTGGGAATCAGCCTTTCCCTTTACAGCTGGACAGGTTAGTTGTGTTCTGCACCAACCCCTTGCACCACTTCTTCACAGGTCCTCCCTGTCCCTGACCTCTTTGCTTGTTTGAGCTGTAGCTTTGTAAGATGGCCCTTTGGCTCTCTTCCCCATGATCACCCTTATCTTTTTTTTTTTTTTTTTTTGTCTGAGTGATTCCCGTGTTTACCCTTAAGCTAAAGTATCAATTACCTCATGTTTTACTAGAAGATAGTTAAGGAGACAACAGAAAAGTAAGATTATAGCTGCTTGAAGAGATATCCAAAGTCTGCCAGGTCTCAGTCCTTTAATTAGCCTCAGTACCTGGCAGATGAAAAACATGTTTTTAAACACTGTGTTCCAAGTCCCTGAACTGACTTCATCTCTATTTAGAGATTCATGTAAAAACTTCTATTCATAGAAGGGAAAAAACCCCACAGGAACCTCGTGCAGTTCAACAAAGGGAGATGCCAAATCCTGCACCCAGGGAGGAAGAACCCCATGTACCAATATATGCTGGGGGGGTGACTATTTCAAAAGCTGCTTTGCAGGAAAGGTTATGGGGGTCCCAATAGACACCAAACTGAATGTGAACCATCAGTGTGCCCTTGTGGCATAAAGGGACAACAAACAGTCTCTTGAGCTGCATCAGGAGGAGCATTGCCAGCAGCTCGAGGGAGGTGATCCTTCCTCTCTGCTCAGCTTTGGTAAGGACATGCCTGGAGTGCTGGGTCCAGTGCTGGGCTCTCCAGTACAAAAGAGATTTGTAGCTACTGGAGTGTGGCAAAGGGCTATGAAGGTGATTAAGGGGCTGGAGCATCTCTTGCCTGAGGAAAGGCTGAGAGAGCTTGGACTGCTCTACCTGGAAGAGAGAAGGTGCAAGGTGAGCAACTGATCAGTGTTCAAAAATAGTTGATGGGGTGGGGGATGTGTGTGTGTGTGTGTAAAGAAGATGGAGCCAAGTTCTTTACAGTGGTGCCCAGTGATGGGACCAGAGGGCATAAACTGAGCCAGAAGCAGCTCTCTTTGAACACCAGGAAATGCTTTTTTACTATGAGAATGAGCAAGCACTGGTACAGGTTGCCCAGAGAGGTTGTAAACATCCATCCTTGGAGATACTTAAAAACTGTCACGACATGATCCTGGGTAAGTTGCTCTAGGTGACCCTGCTTGAGCACAGAGGTTGGACAAGATGACCTCCGAAAATCCCCTCCAATATCAACCATTTAGAAATTCTCAGTAAGAAACAGTTTTAGTTACTCTTGCTGGAACACTGGAACAGAACAGCTTTCTTGTTGAATGGCATAGATTTCTTCAACAGTCCGGTAAAATGGATGGAAACTGTCTTTAAGAAACTAAATAACTGCTATGTCAAAAAGCAATTAGTTGGAGAAAGAGTTTGGTTCTTGGAAAACTTGGGTTTTATTCAAGTATGTCATGGCATTTCATAAAGCTAGCTTCTTTATGTCTTAGAGTACTAAATAAAGCAAGTGCATTAAATTTTAAATCAAGCTAGCTGCTTAATCACATACAGTCCCAAATTAGATCTAGCTCTCTATTTGCAGCTGTTATGAGCATGATGCACAAAATGGATTGTGAGTAGTAACCAAACTGTAATTTCTTGCTATAAGCTGGCAGGACTAGTTGCTACACACTGGAGAAGGATCAGGGGAATAAAATCACTGCTGGTTTCTCAGTAGTTTGTTTATGTGCCTGTCATTTAAAACTAAATAACTTTGTGAACTCTGACTCATGATTCTTTGAACTCTTTTCACTTGTAGTATGGTAGTAGTGATTTGATCACTCAAGAATAGAGATTTGATGCAATCAGGTCCCATCTCAGGGAAGGATGAATTAGTATTGTAGAATTTTTATTTTGTTTTGAAAGCAGTTCACCTTGCTCTGTTCTTCAGCTCAGCAGAGTTGAAACCCAAATAATGAAGACTGTTTCTTAAACAGCAGTCCAGGCAGACCTGTGAGCAGTCTGGTGCCCTTCCTTCCCAGTCATTTCACGCTTGGGATCAATTCCGTTCCAGTTGGGTGATAGGAATTGTGTCTTAGGAAGGATTGCATACCTCTGGTGCTTTTGTCTTTAAGCCTGTGATCTACTGAGTTCTAGTGCTCCTGTTTGGTAATGCCACCTCCAGGATCAGTTGTCCAGAAAGACCACTTAGAAAACTGTAGTGTTTTGAATCTTTAAGTAGAAAACAAAGAGAACAGTATCTTACAATTCTTTGTAGTTGTTAAGGCATGCCATCTTCTAAAGTTACTTTCAATATGATTTATATAGATTTTTTGAGCCAGGCAAACAAATACCCTTTGAATTTTATGGCAAGACCCAGCTATGTTGGAGCTCTGAACTGAAAGAGTTGTGGGTAATTTCCAGAATGTGAGAATATTTAGCTGGAAGCTTTTGTCTTGATAAAACTCCAGTTGATTCCCATGCTACTTTTCATTATGTTAACATTAGTGTTGCTCTTCATGGTGGAGCTAAACATGGAAAGCTATCAAGTTAAGTTTTTTACACTGCCAAAATATTGTCTTGCCATTTCAGTATTAGATAGGAAATAGCCTGCTCATGTTTGTTTCCCTTACCCTCTTTCTTTTCCACCAAAGAAATCCGATATGCAACGGTGTACTGGAATAGAGCTGCAAAATTACTTCAGATCAAGAATACACTGGACCGAAATGGAGATGCCTATGGTTTCTACAACAACACTATACAGACAACAGGTTGGGGAGTTCTGGAGATCCGAGCAGGTTTTGGAAGTCAGACCTTAAGCAATGAAGATATCATGTATGCAGCTGGCTTCTTGGAAGGCTATCTCACAGCTCCGTAAGTACCTCAGGAAGCAACTCCGCTTATGACACTTCCAGTGGATTTCTGTACTTGTGAGTTTATATTTGTTTGTTTTTTTCATTTCCCTTATTTCCTTTCCACTTAAACTAGCCATACATTTTGCAGGTATGTGCTGTTCTTTTAATTAGTAGCAGGGATGAAGTACAGCTTCTTCATTATGAGATCAAGATGTACCCTATCCTCATCCCGCAGGCTCTCCTCTAACACCTTGGTGAGATAGATGAGTACTGTATTACATTGCTGGTTAAGTAATGTAATCACAGAATAATGTATGTGTAAGGAACTATGTAAACCCTATGTTGTAAAGAATTACAAAAGCTGTGGCAGAAAAAGGTGTTTCCCCTGCCTGTACTTAGGTGACTGACCAGCAGATGAGACAATTGAGAGCAGGTCAGGCAGGGAGAAATGTTGCTAGCAAGGGCTTCAGGGCTTCCTCAAGGGCCTTTTTCAGCAAATGCTGTCAAGAAACTGCTGGGAAGCAGATACTGAAACTTCACAGCACGAGAAGTTTAGTCTCTCTTGGACAAACTTTTAAAAATAAATAAATATATATATACTGGTAAGCCTGAAGGCAGACTGGTGGGTCTAGAGGGGTCAGTGAAAGCGTTTTGAAGAGAAGGCGAGGGACTGAATCTCTCCTATAATGCAGGTCTATGAAAACTGACAGAATTTCATACTTGTTAGGAAGCTAAAAAAACCCCAAAACAGAACACCAAAGAACAACAGCTGACCAAAAAAATACAACCAAACCCTCTTCTTTCCTTGACCGAGTTAGAAGGCAGAACGGCACTATGACATGCTAACTGGTAGGATATTGCTGGTGGTACAGCTGAGAACATATGTGGCTTATTGTTGGAAAAAGCTCCATTTTTTCCTCTATCAACTTAGTCATAGGAAAAGTAAAAAAAATCCCAAATTCTTATGCATGGCTGGGGAATAGTTGGAGGATGATTATGATGATGGATGCAGTGACATGAATTTGGCTTCACAAGCTTGCTTCCAGAACACTGAAATAAATACCCATAGGCTACATTGAACAGGTCAGCAGGGGAGGGTTGTCTGCTGAACAATTGTCAGACATGGCTGCGGTACAAGATGATATTAATTGAATTAGTAAGACATTTTAGGATCAGTTAAGATTTATGGGTAATTCTCTGATCATATGATATGTTAGTGTGAGTCTATAACAGAGCACTGGAGAGGCAGCTAGTTCTCTGGAGAGTATAAAGGAAAGCTAATAAGGTAATTTTTGTCAAGTAGCACAATCTTCTGAGGGAAAGAGTGCAGGAATCCTAGAGTTCTGAGTGCACAACATGTACTGTAGGCATGAAAGGAAATAAAGACTGAGAGATCTGGAAGTATATTTATCACTTGAGGTTACTGTTATGCACTGTTCAGTCAGTATGTAAACTATGCATGGATTTGGGGGTATACTGGCATTACACTTAGAATATTGTTAAAATTGGGTGTGGCTCAATTGATTTTTTACTTTTCCATTAAGGCTTTTACCTATAAGTACTAATCTCAAAGTGGTTAAGGTTAAGCTTAAGCTTTGCTTTATTACACAGAAAATCCAATCCTTGCTAAGCCCAATTAGATGGCAAGTAATGTTCTAGTAGGAATGACCCACACCCTGTTCCTCTTCTGCTTTCACAGCAGATTTATAAGTCTTCCTAGCTTTTAAACAAAATTAAGTACGTGGCCATTCCTTTATACATGGTTGAATGTGAAACAGTGTCTGCAGGGACTTTATCTGATGTCTTAGTCTATGCTTAGGTTTAGGGGAGGGAATTTTTCCTGTTTGTTTTTGCCATGGGTGTTAAGATGCACGGAAGTGAAGGTACTCAAGCTATTCTGTTCAAGACATTTGCCTTCTCCAGGTCAGGTGCTTACTGAGGCTGGTTTCTAGCCAGAGCTATCATTACTGTAGAACTACCAGTCCTGTGCTGAGTTGCCCTTTGTAGAGAAGTGGATATAGTGGAAATAGTAATGAACTGACGTCTTAAAGTCTGTGGAAGTGTGAAGATGTCTTTGTATCAACATGGAAAAGGGTTTGAGATTGACTTTTAGGCAAAGTGGGAAACTCAGCTGGTTTATAGTTGAATTGTGAGAGTGGGTCAAGAAGCAAAACCAGAAGTAGCCAAAAACTTCTTTTCTGAGGAAATCTACCAAGAAATCCTCTGACAGTGCAAAACCTAAAAAATGCTTACTATCATTAAAATGGCTATCAAATTGTACGCATACCATCTGAATTGGGGTTTTGGTTATGTCTTTGCCCCACTGTACATATGTACCTGCAGCGAAAGCATGTTTCTTACTGAGTGTTATGAATATAAGTGGGGTTTTTTTATCAGGTAATGTAAAAGTGTTTTGGATAAAGAGGGATTCTCTTTGAAGCTAAGAGTACCTATTGAAAACGCTCCAGCTGAGAGGCAAAGATGAATTAGTGACATATTCCCCTGATACATGAGAAGACAGAACCTATTACTTGAGGTTTTAGCTGCATGACTTTGGTCTTTTTTTTATTCAGCAAACTGCAACTAATGAATCCGCTTACACAGTGTGTTTGCGATTTCCTGAACCGCAGGAGTAGTGAGAGCTCACTAAACTTGCAGATGTTAAAACTGCTCTCAGAGTTCTATTTCTCCTTCTTTGTCTTGCCTGGAGATTGATGGAATCCTAATTAACATTCAGGCAGATGTTATTTCTTTGTGACAGTTACACAAGTATTCTAAATTAAAACAGGGAAACAGTCTTTCCCAATCTGTAACTATTCCTATCAGCCTGCCCTGCCCATTCAGTCTCTCTTCAAGGAAGATCTTTAGCACCATTGTGACTTCTTTTACCAGAAGGTATCTCTAAACACTCTACTTTGGCTCAGGTTGGTGCCCACAGTAGCTGTACGCAGCTCAACTTTCCTTCTAAGAAACTTGTTAACAAGGAGGAAGAGTGTAACAATGTGTTTGGCTGTGATGAAGGCTTTATGTGGATCAACAACCACTTAGGTACCAGAGTGAAGATGCCTGTATCACTTGCCTGTACAAGCATTGGGCATGCCTGGTAATTGAAGTGCCTCTAGCATATTGCTGCCTGTAGCCTGAACAACTCCTGGGTTTCCAGCTGTGTTGTATCCATTTGTGGTAATGACTTCCTAAGGTAGAAATGATCCAGGGTGGCTCTTTGCAGAAACCCTGGAGGCCTATCAAGAAGGGGTCTGATGTGATGCGTTAGTAGGGAGGATACATTGCATGCCTGATCCCAGTTGAAGTACAGGTTCCTGCAGAAGCTGTCTGGTGAGCAGGAGCTCCAGCTTGACAGTGCGTGCAATTTGGTGACCTTCAGGAACTCTCAAGCTAGCTCAGTTCTTGCATTACACTTAAGGTTTTTTTAGACACATCATGTAAGCAAAATAATGGCAAAGCAGCTCTCTTAAAAGTGTATGCTTTGTCCCTAATAGGAACCTAAGCAGAATGTAAAACAAACAGATTTTTAAAAAACTGACATATGAAACATGCTGGGACTTTCTTTTGTAAGATTACTGGGGAAGAGTTAATCTCAGCTCTAGCTGTATAGGTCAGTGTTAGAAAAAGTGATTGCTAAGCTAGTCAGACTTGTTTACCAGTGAGGGTAGAAACAGGACCCTTTTCTAGAGCATGATTCATCTTTGTAGTGTTGGTACCTGGTTCAGATAGCTGTCTATTTGGGAACACATAGTTACAGGTGGGACAAATCTAATTCTTGTCTGTAGTGTCTGGAAATCCAGACTTTTTTTTATTACTACTCTCACCTCTTTGTAAGGTCCAGTCCTATCAACAGCCAGATGTTGGTCTGGTTTTCATGGGTATGAATTCTCTTCCCCCATTACAAACAGTGTTAATGGGGCCTCACTTTACTCTGGCAATGTCAGAGCACATCTAAATTTGTGATGTTAAGCACATACTTTTAATCAGTTCCAATTGTGGCATGCCAGGTGCCTAAGAGCAGTATTTAAATTTGAAGCAACATTAATTGTACTCTTTTTTTCCTGCTATAACCTCAGCTGACCTGTGTCCTGTCATCTTTCTCTTTAATTTGGAAAGCCAGGGCTCTGCTTTGCTGTTTTCAGACTTCCAATTCTTGTCCCAGCAATGTAATTGCTTGCATTTGGTCTTAGATACAGTTGCAAAGCCTTACCTTACTATAATGATCCAATTTACTTCAGAGGTTAACACCTTCACAAAACTTGTGAACCATGCACATAGAATTTTGTTAAAGCAAAAAAACCCCAACCCTCAACCCAAAATCAACCAGACAAAAACCCACAGCAGCCAGAGGCAAAATTGTCAATAACCTTGGGCATTTAAAAATGAAAAATCAGTTCTAGGAATTGTCTATTCTGTTAGTATAGACAAGAAGGAAGGACATTAAAGAGGCTGTTTTCAGTACCCTGATTCTGAACTAACAAAATCTCCATATGAGTTGTCATAGCTTTATGATACCACTAGTGTAAAAATATGCCTTGTGTTGCATAACCTTTGAGTGCAAAATGAAGAGAGTAAAGCTGATGGTTCAACCTGGATCCTGATCATCTGTCCTGGCCCAGACAGTGATCAGAGTAGTAATCCTGGCTGTTTTTACTCTCAAATGGTTCTCATCCCTAAAAGACCATCTGCCAGGTGGGTTATGTGGAGGAGCTATTTGCTCTTCTCTAGTGCCATGAGAGCTCTGGCTTGTATTATAGAATATGTTACGCTATAATTTCCTTCCTGAAATGACTTGGAATTTTTATTTACCAAATTCTGTGAGATTGCACAGGTGGAAAATACTGATCTGTCTCTAACCAAGAAGTAGGTTATGATTACAGCATATAGTCCTGGGTTAAATGGGAGACGGGAAACTCAAGAACTAAAATGGGTACTATAGCTGCAGTTTCGTGAAAGGTGCAATGGCGAAAGCTGCTGAATGCTCCTCTCTCTTGCCTCCGCTCTCCCCTTCATAGATCTGTTCACCCCAGTTTGTGTCTGCCCCGGTACTGATCAGACCTGGTTCATTCACTAATGCAGTACAAAACTGTTGTCTTGCACCACTTGTTTATCTGTCTACATAACAACCTAAATCAAACTAAAAACTGACAGAAAAATACATTCCTTTCTGTTTTTCCTGGGCTAGTGTTTTGCCTGAATGTATGCTGACAATTAGATTTGGTAATGAGAATGGTACCAGAGCTGAGATACAAGGCAGCAGGGTCATGCAATTGAGTACTTAAACAGCTGGGAATGGGGCAGGGGACAGAAAGAGAGGGGAGGAGGTCAGTGGATGATTTCTTTAAATTATCAACAAGCCATTCAATCATTTCTGTCTGTATTCTCAAATTATGCCCTGAGGGAAACTGGAAAGAACTCCTGTTTGCATCCCTCTTGGAGGAAGTTGCCCTCATGAGTTTTAATGCCAGGGATTCTGTCCTACTGGCATGTACTTTCCTTGAGGCTGGTATCTTAGTTCTGTTTTCTTTCTCTCAGCTCTTGGTAGGAGCTAATTTTACTGATGACTGATGTACTTTCACCAACTCCGGACCTCAGCGAAATAATTTTCTGCTGATTTCCACCTAGAGCTAAATATTTATCTCCCTTCCTGCTTTTTATTTTTTTTCATTCAGTGGCTGAAAAACATTGACTCAGATTATGAATGTTGATAGGAGAAAAAAATGTTCAGAAGGAAGAAATCCAAAAGTTCTGTTTTGTCTTGAATCAGACAATTGCATTTGACCTAATGTTGGAAGGGTGATTTTAACTTTTGGGATCCTGAGCAATTTTTGGCAGTTGATTTCATATTGAAATGTAAAGTGCTTTGCTTCAAACCAAACAAAAACCTGCCAACCAACCAACCCCCAACCCTACAACTTTTATTTCTATTATTTAATGGGGAAGAAACAGCTAGCTGAATTCAACAAAAACCAGCACAGTAATTCTGGTTGCCATAAGGTTGAATCTGTTCAGGGAGTTTCTGTGGGAACATGTAGGATCAACATATACACACTTTAAAATAGAGATATTTAGCTTAAGAGGTAAGGAAGGAGCTTGGTTAATGGTAAGTAAAACCTGCTAGATTTCAGGCTAAAATTCTAACAACTGAATCTGCATATTACATTCTCAGCTCTGTTTTCTTGGTTCCAAATAGAATAGCTCTTCAGTAAACAATTTTTGTTGTGACTTGGAAGCCTTAGCACATTAACTTAAGATGCTTCTAGCACAACTATTCGCTGAATGAGAAGGTTTGCTATGAAGTAGTTCAATCTCCTTCTTGCTTCTCTTGTCATTGCACAGCAGTTTGAGCAGGTATTAGCAAGACTGTTTATTTTAAGTTAAATTTCAACAGACCATTTATTACCTGTGTTGCTTGTCATGTCTTAAAGGTATGAAATAAGTTTGTGATTAGGAAAGCTAATTTTTGGACTGTGGTACTTCTCAATGCTTGTTGACCAATGGGTTAGTAAGCAAAAGGAAGGGAAGATGCAAAAGCATAACCTCTGCTACTCTTGTTCTTTCAGGCACATGTATGACCATGCTGCAAATATGTATCCACAGTTAATTAAGAATCCCAGCGTTCGGAGAGGAGTTCAGGATTTCATGGCGTATGTATTTAGTTATTAGAAAAGAAACTATTCAAGACTTGGGCTTGGAGAGTGACAGAATTTTCAAGGGTTTATTGTCTCATGGGCTAAAGAAAATCTATGCTTCCTTTTCCTCTGAATGCTGTTAGTATGGAGAAAAAGTGCTAAACATACATGAAAAGCATATGCTCTCCCATAATTCTGATTATTTCAAAGAAATGCTTAAAACTATTGCTACAAAGGGGTGTGGATAATGCCAATGAATCCTGTAATGTAATTCTAGTCAAAATCCTCTTCTGAAAAGCTGCTGTTTTGAATGTTACATTGAACAGTGTGATCTCTGGGCCCTTAATCTTTTTAGCACTGTGTATCCTTTCCTTGCTCTGTTAGGTTTGCATTTTGTTTATTCTACCACTGACGTAAATTCTGTTCTAATCACAAAAGTCCTGATTCCCTTTTCTCTTCAGCTCTATAAATCAAAAGTAATTCTCCTCAAATAATGCAGCTACACTGGTGGGAAACTACAAGTGGGAGAAGAACCAGGCCAGGTACTGGGAAACTCAGCTGTGATTACCACTTGTTTAAATTCCTCAGACTTACATGTTCTTCCATGAGAAATACTTCTGTGAAACTAGGTTGTTTCTGGGAACTATTTTTTCCATCTTACCCTTGTCTGGTGCTTTTCACAGGGGGGTTAATGTATCTGACTAATTCCACTATTGGTGCACATACATAAAGTTGTTTTGGTTTTAGCTTATTTAAAAAGAGGGGAAAAAATAATCTTAGTGCTCCCTTAGCTATCATATCAGTGTGTATGGGTTTATTCCAGTGTGACTTGGCATAGGGGCTGTACCTCCCATAGTGCATTGTTGGAGGATGGGGGTGGCCTTGTATGATTTTTCTATTGCCTGTATCCTGGACTCCTGCATTGCTGCTTTAGCTAATAGTATTCTTGCAACTCTGCTGTGTTGTCCTGAAGGTCTGTAGCCCTGTACACTCTGCTTATATCCCATCCTCTGACGTGCTTGTTATTTCCAGAAAGGTAAATCTGCCTGGTTTTGACTATAGACTACTGGAAGGGTTTGCTCCCTTACCAGGTTCACCCTCTCTTTTTTTTTGCTGCTGCTATATGTAATGGTGGATGGATGCTGGAGGATGAAAGAGGCAGGAATCTAGTCTGGCCATTACTCTTAAAGACTGTAGTTCTTCTGTGGCCCTTTGTGCACAGCAAAGGAGGAAACTCTGGGAGATCCTTATAATATTGGCTGCTCTTGCCCTAGGGTCTGTTCAGCTTGTGTTATCTCATGCTCCAAACCTGGGTTATTTGGCTAGTAACTTCTCCATTGGATTTGGCACATGGGATGGTTGTGTTTGGCCTCCCACCTTTTCCTTAGAGGAGACTAGCAGGGATTCTTGGGCAGTGTTTGAGCACTTTTTTGCACTTGTACGTAGGGGACAAAAGTAGGCTCTTGAAAGGTCAGGCTATTTTGTCCTTAAAGAGGCATTTAAAAGGCAGTAGTTCATCTGACCTGTGAAATTCATGTTTTGCTTTACTCACCATAAGAGGATGATAAATCTGATGTAGCGGAGTATCCCCCAGGTGGAGTCCAGCTCTCTTTCATAGTCAAATCTGGTAGAGGCATGCTGCTGTACTTCAGGATCAGAACCTTTACTCCCAAATGGTATAACACTGATGTCTGCAGGGTTTCCAAAGCATGATTAGCCTCAGAACACTAGGAAGGTTGGATCATCTGGGTCATAATACATTTGTCCCTGCATTATCAATGATACTCTAGAACAAAACCAAGAAAACCCCAACCTGTTTGTTCCTCTGCAGGAAACAAGATCAGTGGACAAGACAACAAATCAGAAATAATAAGGATGACCCCTTTTGGAGGCATGCTGGCTATATTATTGCACAGTTGGATGGTCTGTACATGGGAGCCCTCGAGTGGGCTAAACTACACAAACAAACAGTAAGATTACTGCGTCTCTCTTTCAGTAGCTGGGGATGGGATGTCAGAGGAGAAAGGTGGGAGATGGGAATCTTGTGGTGTTTGTTTTGGTTTTAAAAAGGATTATTAGTGGCAAGTCTTCATTCTGCATGCCATTCTACAAAATTGTCAGTGGCTGTTCAGGGTAGATAATGTGACTGAACACTTGGGTCATATCACCACAGATCCTTTGCACTGGACTTTGAACCCTGGGCATTCACGTGCTGATCAGACTGGGGGTGGCTTTTTTAGCCCCGTGTGAACGTTGGAAGGACAGACACTTCTGAAGTGCTTGCTGTCGTCACTTAACAATTGTTATTGAGCAAATATCCCTCTAGGTATTAAGAGCAGCTGTAACAGCATGAATCAGCACATAGGGAGTGTATTAAAACTTTCATTCTCATTTCCAAGCATCAAATTTCAAACCTTTAAAAGCCCTTCTATTTTGGCACATGTTTTATGTTTCTAAATGCCTTCTCCTTTTCTAAGTCTCTCATTACAAAATATAATGGTCAATACTGTGGCATGCCAAATGGGGTATAGTGTTTTGGGTTTTTCTAATTCAATTTGACTTGTGTTCTGAATCATCAACTTGTGTGGAATAGCAGAGCTCCTTTAACTCCAGTAGAGCTATTGTCATAATGCCTTTCTAAAGTCTAATAGGTTTCTCAGTGTGAGAGAGAGTACTCAAATAATAATTGTAGTTGACCCCTTTGATTAACCATTTGAGGAATTTAGAGTAAAGTTGTGAATGCTAAATGCTAAACAGCTGGGTTTTAGTAAAATACATATCTCTTGTGTGTAACTTGTGCTAAGGCTTTCATGGACGGAGAATCAGCTCAGATTAAAAGAAAATATAGAAAGATCTATCCCAATGGGCCTGACCTACAGGGAAGATACTAAGAAGCCTTGACTCTCTAGAAAAAGAACTCATTAATTCCCTTTTGCATGACACATGTATCTGAAGAGCCCTGCAAAGCTCGTAAATGTTTTTGGCTGCTTGAGAATCCTTTAGATTCAGATGGGAGGAGGGGAAAATGCTAGTTTGTCTGAGCCATTTCTTAGGCATCTCCTACCTGGACCAGGTATTAACTGGGTTTTATTTATTTAAAAATGTATTTGATACTAAAAAGCACGGGCCTCTGAAGTAACTGAATTATTCTTAATCCTCTTTTCAGATAGCTCATTGGCATGCCTATATAAAAATGGTGCATTTAGTGGAAGTGCATGTATGTGATACAGTCTGAAATATGTCCCCTCTTTTTTTGGAATTACATGCAGTGTATGTATATATATAATTCTTTTCCCAAATGTCCCTAGAGCAGATGCTGGGATTTATTTTGACTCTTTCCTGTGCTATTCACAGTTGTAGCTTTTGGCTGTATGACCTGTGTTGGGATCCATGCCTTTCTATTAGAAGTTGTCCCTGTGTACATATTTCTTGCTTGAGATGGTGCTGCAGGTTCCTCTGTTTGCTAGAGCCAGTAAGTTAACACCAGTTTCTTACCTCTGAGTACAATTTAGACAGATGCATTTGCACCTTCATGTTTGGTATTCCTTGGCATCAACGTGATACCTGATAGCTCTGCAAAAACACAGGCAGTTCTCTTTGTTGGATACCAGGCTACTTTTGAAATACTTTAGGGAGATGAGGCCACAGTGGTGCTATTTCTGTACATACTTACTGCTGTTAGGATCCCCTTCAGGAAATGAAGAGCTTGAAGATTGTTGCTCCAAGCTTACATGTACAATAAAACCAGGTGCAGATGCAGTTACTGACTCGTGTTCCATCTCTGACACATCCACTTACCTGAGCGTCAGCCCAACTTCTGTAACTGTTGGCATTTAGAAAGCCAGACTGAACTAACAAACAAAACAAACACAACTACCACCCCCTGCAGAAGACCAACAGTAGCTTCTTTGCTTCTGGTGATTAAAGAACATCTGTCCTCCAGAGAGGCTGTTACCAACTTTTCTAGTACATATTGTAAGAATATTAAAAAGGTTCTCTTATTTAATCCCTTATGTAGTAAGTAGAATATTTGGCAAATAAGTTCACCTAATAAATTATTTCCCCTTCCCCTTATTTCTAAGTATTATACTTCAGTTTAATTCATCCAATGTTGTTTTCATGTTTCTTTGGGCAACAACTGCAGTAATGAGCATTTGGAGAGGGGCTGTTGGCAAGGGCGTGTAGTGACAAGACAAGGGATAATGGATTTATACTAAAAGAGGATAAATTTAGATTAAAAGGTGAGGTGGTGTAGCACTGGCACAGGTTGCCCAGAGAAGCTGTGGCTGCCCCCACCCTGGCAGTGTTCAAGGACGGGTTGGATGGGGCTTTGAGCAGCCTGGGCTAGTGGAGGGTGACCCTGCCCGTGGCAGCAGGTTGGAACTAAGTTTCTTCCCACCCAGACCGTTCTGTGATTCATTATTCATTTCTCACCTTAAAAAATAATCCAACTTGTTACTGAAAACCCCTGCAACAAATTCTGCACGTTTTTAAATGCAAATCTCATTCCTGTTGCATTTTTTCCTTAGTGCTTTGGGTGTCCTCCTTCTTTCCTTTGGTAGGTACTACTTTTGTTTCATTAAATGCAGAATCCCTTCTATCTTTGTATTGTCATAGGATTATCTTCCCAATTGTCATTGGGAAGGAGTTTATCTTTTGATTTCTAGTGGTGCAGTAGTTTGCATGCATGTTGGTAATGAACATTAGAAATCCTGAGAATGTCTCATGTGTGGGTGGTATGATGGCTTTCTATTCCCACCCCCACCCCACAGCCCCCTCAAAAATAGAAAAAAAACCCCACCAAAACCAACCCCCTCAAAACGGAACTGAAACCCAACATGTGACAGGCTGTATTTTGTTGCCTTATTCTAACTGCTGTTGGGAAAACCTCTGCACACTCCTAAATATAACTGATTACTTGGTAATTACACTCTTTATGTGCAGAGAGCAATTTCCTTCCCAATGTTCTAAGCTTAAAAGGAGGCTAAACGCTGCAGAACAAAGGCTGGGGAGTCTTACTTTTCCCTCTAACTCCCAAAAGATCAGAGACACAGGAAAGACAGAGTAGATGAAGTTCANGTCTTTGCCTCATCCCTGCCCTGGTGAATGCTTGTGCACACACAGAGTGCTCTCCTGAACACTGAAAAGCTGGTTCGTTAAGGATGGGTCAAATGATGGAGAAAAGGGGCTGTGGTCACAAAGTCTCTATTTCAACACTGAGTCCTGGGCAATCAGTAGTTCATCAGCTTTTAATCTGACACATCTCATACACCAAGGCTGCTTACCAGCACTACACATACCTTTTCAAGCTTGCAACTAATTGAAGTTTTATATTTGGTGGACTAGTTGATGGGCACCAGTTTGAGGAGGACAAGTGAAAATACCTGACTTAGCATTGCCCTGTATGATGTGTGCTAGTTTGAAGCTCTGCTGAGTCCACATACTGCTTAAATGAGAGTTGAATTATGTGCACGTGGGCCCCTCTGAAATGTTCCACTTTTCTCTCCTAAACATAAGGTGTGCTTGACTTAAATATTGTACAGCTGTTGTGTCTGCCATAAATAACTGAGTCTTACTACAGGAAGAAAATTTGGTGTGCACTTTGAGCTGGTTGATGGTAGTACTAGTAAATGTTGTTTTAATTCCTATCTGTATGAAACATGTTTTATAGTGTACTGTTCTAAAGGTTTTTTACTTGCATGAAGTCTGGTTTACTTTTGGTCCTTCCATTGAGACCTGTGTGAAGGCAATGCATGTTGTAAACTTTTGTATTTTGAATTTGATATTTACAGGTATCATTAAGAGTGATGTCAAAATCTGAATAAGTTTTCATGTTAGTATGACATGGTTCTGTCTGGTTTAGCAACATTTTATATCCAGTAAACAAGCCCAACCCTTTTGTCAAGACAATTTCTGAAGGAGGGGCACTCACAGAACATTAAGCCTTTTCATCTGCCTAATGCTCTACCAACGCTGTGATTAATCTTGGGCTTGTCTACACAGGGAAATTACTCTTGAATAAGGAGGTGACAGAGTTTTAAGTAGTACAGTGATTCTAGGACAGTTCTCTATTTGTGCTTCCTTATTTTGTACTGAGAATACTCATGCATGGGAAGACATTTTTTTTACAGAGTAACTTCTATTTTGCTGTCCCACATAGACAAGCCTTTAAGGTTGATTCTCTCCTATCTCCTCCCCTTTCTGAGTTTATTTCTCAAGCTCAATTTGATTACTTTTTTGCTATTCAGGATTGGCCCCTAGAGGAGGCAGCACACATTCCTGTAGCTGTGCCACCTCCCTGCTTGTCAATTGAGCTCATTCACTCTCTCTTCTTCAGGATGTGAACGATGCATGCATGGAGTTTTCCTGATACTGCTGTGTGAGTTGGGAGAAGGTGATTACAGAAGACTGATATGTCCTCTATTATGCACTTGTTACGATGCATACTTTTTTTAGTCTAATTCTTGCTGGTGGATATTAACTAACTCCTCCCAGAGAAGACTCTTCCATATATTCTGGAAATTTGCTGTAATTTCTGAACTGGGGCCTTCAGCCTTGGGGCAGATGCCTTGGGGCACTTCTGAAATACCCAGATTTGGCCTGCATTGCAGACACCCAAGACTTCTGTTTGAATGCATTGTTTTACTGAAATTCCAGAGAAGCTCTGTGCACTGTGCTTTTTTGTTGTCTGAGCATCAGACAATCTTAAACACAAGCAGGTTTATCCAAGAAGGGCAATGAATTCTTTGCAATAAACTGAAACAAAATTTGCTTACCCCTCAAAAGGGAAATGAAAACAGAACCCTAGTGGGTACTTAAACAACCTAGTTCCTCTTTTATTTCTCTGATACTTTGGCTGACTTTGGGAGCTGTCAGGAATTTACATAACCTTTGCTTCTTTTTTTTTTAAATGGGTCTTTCCTCCTGCTCTCTGGCCACCTTTCTGCACACATAGCTCTGATAGCTTCCTTGCTTGGCATCTTTGTTCTAGCTTGAATGGACTTCCTAGTGGCTAGTGAATTTTATACTTACTGTGACTGTAAGATAGCACAGAAGTGTGAAACTTTTAAAATACACAGGCAATTCCAAGTGTCAGTTACCTGTAGGTGTTGCAATGAAGACAGGTTTTATGGAGGGGAACGTGTACTTGCCAAACAAGGTACAATTAAAACGTCTCAGGGCTGGCTTCACCTCCTCACATGCAATCCTGTTTGCCCCCCTCCTGGTAGCACTGAACAGTAATGCCTGGGTAAACCGGACATCAGAAAACAACTTCACATTTGTGTGGTGGGCTTGTAGACCTGTAAGTGCAGCTGGATGGGGAAAAATGGACTTGTAAATTATTCATACCACTGAGTTGATTAAAACTATCCAAACTTACTGTTCTTGATGTTTATCAGTTGTGGCCTTTGCTGCTCCCTGATAGGGTCCTTACCGCAAAAACATGATGAACTGAAGCAGTGTAATGTAAGTTAAAGTTTGCTTTGGATTTCTTCCTTGCACTACAGCTGCTGTTAGGGCCTTTTGTGATCCATGACTTTAGTTGTGAGAAGGGCTTATGTCTCTCACTTGTCTTGGTAAGCATTGTGGGAAGGTTTAATTCCTTCCTTGGAATATATATGGTCTAGAATTTACATTATTTTTGCTTTTTCTGTTGGTTATTCTCTCAGCCAGAACAGCAGATGACTAGCACACAATTCAGGCTTCTGAATAAAAAGTAAATGGATTTGATGTGGTTTTCTTTTCTATATCCTTATGTCCCCTTTATTGAGGTTTGTAGAGAGGTCAGCTATATGGTTTAATAACAGTAATTTATACTGCAAGCAGTGTGTTTCTTTGCTATGTGATTATGGCCCGTTCTAAAATTACTGTTCACAGCCCTACAGTGTTTGCACTTCTTTTCCTTAAGCCTTGCCTTAACTAAAGGCATGGTGCAAACAAGAACATGGATGACTTAGAAAATGGTCGTTGAAGGGTGAGGCTAAACCACTATTAAGCTCCTGGTTTTGGAGAAGCAAATAGAAAGTTCTGAAGAGCATGTGGCACAATGAACTGTGTGTGTAGTTAACCCAGGCTAGCTCAAACCATACTGGGATTTCAAAAGCACCTGACAGAGTGCCTTTTGACAGACTTCCTCTTTTCAGGTGGTTCCATACTTAGTGTTGTTAATATATCTCACTTCCCTCATTTGTTTCCTCCTCAGTTTGTTTTAAATTAGTCTTTAGAAAAATCCAAAAACTCCCACGTGTGTTTGCTAATATAACTGCTCTGCTCTCAGAAGCATCTAGATAAGCAAAAAAAAAAACCTTACTATTACCCCAGTGTAACAGTAACAGCAGACTGATGCTTGCAAAGGTACAGAAGAGATTCCTAAGTTACTGCTAGTGTCTCCTTTTTTCCTCAGAAATGCTAGTGTTGGTAATGCCAGTACAAGGGTCAGACTCATAGATACCTTGAAGCGTAAGGCACCCAGGTCCTTGAGAGCAGGATTTTATAGAACCATAGAAGAGCTTTCTTTGAGAGCACTAGAAAAATTCTAACAGCTGAGACTTGACTTACCATACAATGCTTGGGTTGGAAGGGACCTCAGAGATTATCTAGTTCCAGCCACCCTGCCATGGGCAGGGACACCCTCCACCAGATCAGGAAGCATCATCTGAAAGTCCTTTTTGTGATCTCTTTTCTCCCTTTCCTCAGCCACTGAGTGTCTTTGATGTCCAGTTTCTGAATGCAGTTGGAGACCTGTTGGACCTTATTCCTGCATTATTTGAGTATTCTGCACGGAGTGGACAATGCAACGTGGAGCCAGGAAGCCATGGGAAATATCAGTGGGATATGGGTCACTGCTCTGCACTCATCAAGGTTAGCAGTAAAAGTCATTTCCAATCACTGTGTTGATTTATGGTGTCAAGAGTCTGCATTTCTGGAGTCTTCACTGTTTGTTGTATGTGCATAAAGGGACTCCTGTCAATCAAGGTACTTTTATGCAGTTGTCATTTGTGTTTCTATACGATTCTGGGTCTGATTTTTCTCACTTGTGTTCAGGGGCAGGGACAAAAACCAAACCAAAAGAACAGATTCATAGTGAAAAGCTTCTAGAATTACTAGGGAATGGGAAGCTACCATGGAGAGGAGACTGGAAAAGAGTAACTTGTTTCACCTAGCCAGGTGTAGTCTGAAAGGGACTCTTGTGAATGTCTGCAAATAAGCAGGGAGGCAGGGAAGAGGATTATTTAAACTGAAGGGCAGTGATAGCACAAGAACAAAGGAATGCAAGTACTGATGTTTTCTAAGTGTTAACAATGATGCTCTGGAATGGTATCTAAAGGAAGTAATGACAAAAAATAATGCTTTTAGTATGAATGGCTGATACATCATAGTGGCCATTACATTTTTATTTTTTTCAGACTCCATATATCTCAGACCAGTGTTACTTTCCTTAAACTGAGAAGCATTCATTCAAGCATTTGCCTACAGCAAGAGGTTTCTGAGCTAACAATAAATCTTAGAACCAGAGAAATACTTTGAAAAGATGTACTATCAATATATATTTACCTATTCAAAATGAATGCACTTACCTTTGCTTCTGTACTTTAAAGTGACCCAAAGGCATTTTCCCAGAAACAGCAAGTACTAAGCTAATGTTGAGTATGTTTGCAGAGAGCTGATCCGAGTCTGTAAATGCAAGTATTGGAAAGGAAACGGGGAAACACAACATGCCATGTGATGCAGGTGTCCCTGAAAACCCTAAGCTTTTCCATTTTGAAAAATAGCAACTAATTGTTTAAAAACAACAACAGGCAAGATTGATTTCCAGAGGTTTCAGAAATTCATTAAGTACATAGTTAGAAGCACAAGAATCTGCTACTTGGACAGTGCAGTTAATCAGACTACTTAGTAACTGGGAGAACAACTTGTTTTATCAAATACAAAGCATCCAGAGTATAGTAGGGTCTGAAATTATAAATCTTTCTGCTTCTGTTTTCCAGGTTCTACCTGGATATGAGAATATATATTTTGCCCATTCCAGCTGGTTTACATATGCAGCCACACTGAGAATATATAAGCACTGGAACTTCAATATAGTTGATCCAGACACAAGCACTGGCCGTGTCTCATTCAGCAGTTACCCAGGTAAAGTCAAGAAAACTAAAACTATGTAGGTACTCAGGATGGCAGGCACCATCTTACTGTCTTGCAGATGTCTTGTCTATGAAAAAATGCAAACACGACAAGCACTGGCTTCAATCTACTTGAAAAACTTAGCCACTGGAAGGACAGAATGTAGTCTTCAGTTTTCTGGCTTGAACATCATGTTGTCATCATATTTTGTTGTTGATTTAATCACCTTCAGTGCTCTAAATAGTACTAGTTACATATTCTTCCTCTGGCACAAATGTGCTGCTCTGAATTCTGCTGGTGTAGTCTGCAGTCATCTCAGTTGTTGAACTCACGTTCAACAGTAGCATTCACAGGTTTGGTAGGAAGTTTTGAACGCTTCTGTTTACGACTGTGGTGTGACTTAGGCTGCAAGGGGATTATTAGAGAGTGTCAAACACTAGCTACTTGAAATTGTATCGACTTCTGGGTTAGCAAACCTCCTGTTTGGGTTTTTTTTCCCCACATCTTCCTCTTCCAGCTTCTCTATAAGCAGTTGTAGTGGGGGGTATTCTTTTATGCCTTTTGGATGCTTTTTTCATGTGTGAGTAATATAGTTAGCCAGAATATTTAAAATATCCCTTGGGAACACTAGGCAGCATATAATATTCTCAGCTTTCCTGGAAGCATGTTAGAAATGGCCAGCAGTTAATGTTTCCGTGGTAAAATACATACCCTTGGTAGAGGGGCGTCAAGAAACACAAACATGAAAAGCCAAAGCAAATCTTAAGACTCTGAGTGAGGACTGAATAAGCTTTTAAAGGTGATTTCTCAAATTCAGTAATATCCAACCATTCAAGAATCTTCACAGACTTTGAAAGGTGAAGAGTGTGCTGTAGGAAACTGTCGCTTCTGACTAAATTTTGTTGGTTGATTTTAAATGTGCTTTGGTGAATTACTGTGCTTGCTTTACTACAAAGGCAAGGGTCCTTCATGGCAGGGACTCCTGAGACAGACTGGGAAACTGTTCTTTAAAAAGTTGCATTCATTTAATGTTGAAAGGAAGTCTTTCTGTGGGGTTCTAACCCTCCTCAGTGATCCTTGGGAATACAACCGTTTCTGCTTTGAGGAAGAAGGAGAGGTTTTCTAGCAAATGCCTGTTAAGTGCACAGACTTCCAAGAACTTGTGTTATCTCCAGTTGCCTTGGAGGAATTTCACTTGCTTAGTGCAAGGAATTTTGCCAAGCCTGTATAACGTGGTAGAAAGCCAAGGCTTCTGTCTGAGCACTGTTTGTCACCTGAATGTACAGAATGTTACTCTGGATCTCTTGGCTCTCAGCAGGAATACCACTGAAGATAGTACTGTCCTTCAGGAGAATGTGGCTGCATATTCAAAACTAGCTGTCAGGATCAGCTGTTTGGAACACTTACTTTCTTTTTAGTGGGTGCCTAAGCTGATGTCTCTGGGTTATTCCTTTCATGGATTGTTTTTATAAAGTGAAATACAAGTCTGCTGTTTTAATGAAACTGATAAAACTCACTGTATGGGAGGATACCTGCAACGTTGGTTACTACCGTGCTGAAGTGCTTGGGGTCTGTTCACTAGAATCTAAAATTCCAGTGTGCTTCCTAGAGACTGAGTTCTGCAGAGATGGCTCATTTTAAAGCTTGCTTGTGCCAGACTGACACAGTGATGTGGTAAGGTGTACTTCTACCAACAAAATTCAGAGAGAACTATTGCAAAACGTAGTTCCAGTGGTCATAGTGAAGTTGGAGACCTGTGGTATGTGAAGTGTACTCACTGGCTGCCTAATTACATGGTACTATCACAAGCACTAGACAAGCATGATCCATTGACTACAGCGAATTGCGTTAGCTGTGGGCGTAGTTCACAGACTTGCAGTTTTCCAGGGGATGAGCAAGCTCTAAAGTACTGGCCTCGTGATGGTCACTCATGTGGGAAGAAGGGAATTGCCAAATTCCTTTGCTCCATGTTGTGATGAGTTGAAGCTTTTTAGTTTTAGGGCATCTGACCACAGAATCTGCAGGTCCTGGTCATGGCTCAACTTGAAGACTAACTTTTCCGTGAATGCAAGTTCCCACTCTTCATGTCTGTCCTGATGGACACTGAGAACCAGTAAGCAAGACCAAGCTAGTAAGCTCCCCTGAATAGTAACATGATCCTAATGTATGTAGAGTTTTTTACTTTTGGAGGAAACAAAGAGCATTAAATGGCAGGTGTCCTTCTAAGCCTTCAGTGACACCTGAGTAGAACATTTCTGTCATTGAGTAGATTTGATACGAAGTAAAACTCTTCTGCTGTCCACAGACTGTGTCAGAAAAGTGTCAAGGAGTCCTTTGCTTTCTCAGAAGGAATGTGCCAACTCCCTGATTTCTCCTGGGGTCACAGAATAAATTATCCCTATTGTTTATTTACCGAATTTCAAAAGGCAGGCTACTACACTACAAAATCTAATACTTGTGACTCAGAACATCTGAGACTATTCCCTAACCATGATGCATGTCAGCATGTGCATGATGATACAGCTAGAGGGCCTCACGCTTCCTTGCTTCTGCTGTGACGGAGCAGCTAGGAACACAGGCAGGAATGGCAGAACCTATCCCTGCTTTTCCAGCAGGGATAGTTCACCCACATTCCTGCGAGCGTTCTCAGACATCGCTGTTGCAGCATGTCCTCTCTTTGCTGCTTTGTCCCTTTCAGAGCAGCAGTAGTGCTGCAGAGGCACAGTCAAGTGGAAATGAACAGCAGTGGCAATACCTGCTTTTACAAAATGGTTAGCCGCTTGCTGCTAGTTTCCACACTAATACTAATCTTCGCTTGAACTCAGCTCATAGTCTTAGTTTTCTGTTGAAAGCATGTGTACAGAGCTGCATGTAGGCCAGCCCTGTGAACCTCTGGACACGAGGGATGTCTTTGAGCTGAATTCTTGGGCACCCCTGACTTCAGTGTCATGTTCAAGCTCTGCACATGTTATAAATGACTTGGTCCACAAACAGGATTTTAACCAAATTGAACAATTTATTAAACGAATAAAAGCAAGCAAACGGTGCTGGGGTGCACAGTCAGCACCGGGTGCGCCGGGAGTCTCCGCCCCACCAAGACGCACACCGAACAGTTCCAGTCCCTGGCTTACATACCTTCCAGGGATAACACAGCCCACCGGCTTAAACTGACAGACTGGAGTGCTGCCAGGCGACCCCCACAGGGCATAACCATATACATCTTAAGCTGACATGCTGGAGTGCCGGCCAGGTACCCCCCCCAAGACATCCTGTAACTTTTGTCTTGCTAATGACGGGCAGCTGGTTCTGCAGGTTCCGGGCGCCTCTCCCTTCTTCCTCCCTTCTTCTGATTGATCAGCTTCTTTTCAGAGGCAAGTTGTTTCTCCTAAGGTATCACAATGCGCACAATGCGCTACATTGTTGTCCTTTAGGCAAAGATTTGCACATCCTTTATACAGTTTGTTGCTGCTTCAACATACTTCATTCAGGACATGCAGAATCTTAAACTGGCCCTCCTAGGCCCGTGACCATACAAGGGTATGTCATTATTCCCCCAACATTATTCCATATTAACACGAATAAGAAGGACATATATCACAGCACATAAGTGCTTAATATGGTTGGTGAATCTCTTCACAGCAGAGAGAATTTAAATTGTGCAGACATGTCACAGTTGTTCCCAAATTTTGAGTGAAGCTATGCTCATTTGGGGGATGACAGAAACTAGGTAGGGGCTTTGTTTTGCAGGATATCAGAAAGTGCCCCCCACCCCCAAGATAAGCTATGCAGTCATTTTTCTACACAGCCCTGTTGAGGCATTCAAAGAAATGAGCCTGACTAACTGATGAAATCTGCAGTTTCTCTTGGACAGCAGGGAGGTTGCAGCTCCCAAGATTTCCATCGATTTGGATGGACCTCATCTTGAACTGTTAGTTTTGAACCTGATTTAAGAAAGGGAATCAACTGCTTGGACTCAAGGACTCTATTTTGGGTAGTGACCTACTTTCTGTGGAATGAGACAGTCTTAAGTGTGTTACTCTGATTTTAGCTGTTTAAGCAACAGTTGAAAAATTTTATTGCCACCATTACTCTTCTGGTCTGCTGTCAGGCTTTTCCTTGGTTGAGACAGTCTGTGACGTGGGAACAAGGTGGCACAACTTGTCTTGATGTGTGCTGCTGAGGCAGGACAGAGAAGTAACATGTGTCCCTTGCTTTGAAGTCTGGTGGTGTTACTGCAGGATCAGAAAGTGCAGCATTATCCTTCCCCACAGCCTGAGCAGTAGCTAGCAGGAGTAAAACATGGGAAGAGCAGTAGCCCTTGTATGCAAGGGACCATCTTGCTCATGAGGTATTGCCAGACCATTTCTTGCGTCCTTGTTCCTTCCAACATGGGTTGAAAACCTGGAAGGAAGCAGAGAACTGTACCTGATGCTCTTAGAAGATGAGAGGCCAGAGTGGGATGTGCAATTTCTTAGTGCCTAGGAGAGGTTTGCAGGTAGAGGAAATCAGCTGGCTGGAGTTCAGTTCTGGCATGAGAAGCAGCTGCTGATGGGATTAAGAAAACTAATCCAGAGAAGACTTCTTTCCCATTGTCAAGTGTGTTTGTAGCCCAGAGCATTGAGCATCTCAGCTGGGAGCTATTCTCATTCCTGTGAGGTGATGGCTAGGCCTAATGCCTCTGACTTTCAGCCTGCAATACTCACTCTTTTTGCACCTGAATGAGCACAACGGCCTTTTAAACACCGAGAAAGCTGATGCCATCTGGTTCAGAAAGCAGCAGCCTACCTTTTTAGGAACAATAACTGCCAGGAATGTGTTGCCCCCAACGTAATCGTAAAACGTAATCGTTGGTGTGCTGACCCTCTGGAGAACACTGTGGCTCAGATTTCAAAAAGTATTTTGCTTTGCTTGGCTAATTAATATTGTTGTGATGGATGAGTCTGGAGTTTCATTTCCAGACTCAGGAATTTCAGTTTTTTAGTAGGGATTAGGAAAGTAAATCTAAATGGCTGAGCCCTAGGAGATGAGGTCAGAAATGCTTTAGCTTTCTTTTATGTGTTTTTGGTGAGGGTGTAGGAATAGTCTGGGGGGGGGAGTGGGACAGGACATGGAGAGAAAAAAATAAATTGGTTGTGAGTTGCTGATAAAAATGGGAGAAGGGTTTACAGGAACAACAGACAAACCATACAGTGAGATGCTCATACGTAGATAAAAACACAAGAATGGCACAAGAGGACATACCTCCTAATCTCTAGGCTTCACCCAGGTTTTGGTTTTGTGGTTATCTTTGACCGGAGTAAACCTGTTGTAGTTGCTTAACTTCCCTTTGCTTCAGGGGTGTCTATACCTGAAGTCCAAGTGGTTGTCTCAGAATAACTAGCCCTAGTAATGGTGTATTGTGGAGGACAACACTATATTCTAAAACATTGCAGGCTAAAACCTGGTAAATACTAAGGCCTGGGAGGAAATCCCCTTCGTTTCATCTTAGCCAACTTTTGCAATGTGCTTAGGGAATTCAAAAGTTAATTCTGCATCATTCCTTGTGTTGAAACTTGCTTTGAGGTTTTCTCAGCTGTTGATGGAAAAAGAAGAAAACTATTTGGTTTATTTTGAAGTAGTACACTTGGCAGTGGCACCCACATAAGAATTGGCATTTGACTCGAGTCAGAGTTGTTTAACAATTTCTTTACTTGTCTCTGGGCAAGCACTTGCCTGGTTACACAACAGCTTGCTGCTGGAGTGTCCCATACTTGTCTTTGTATAAAGTGGATCAGCAGAGCCAGATTTAGAGTGTTTGTATCCTTGTCTTTACTTATTTTGAGAGAGAATGCTGCTGTTGACGTACATAACTTACTGACACTCTTTTTCTGTCTCCAACAATAGCATACTAGGAACCACAAGCTGCCAGGGTACTCTGCCTGGTCTATGTTCACATATTTTTAGACACAAAGTATATTTTCTTGATCTGTAATGATTTGAGAACTTAAGACTTTAAAGAAATCTTGCTGAGATGGAGCCCTTAAAAATTATTTTGCTTGAGGAAAGTCTGCCCTTTGATGAAATCCTAGGAAGAGGAGACAGAGCCAAAGTCATCTTTCTGGCTGTCATAGGTTGCTGACCTTAGTTTGTTTGCAGAGTGCATTAATAAAGCTGGCTGTGGAATATTTTGTAGTGGAACTCAATTATTATGCTGTTGTGCAGCATCTTTAGCATTTTGTACTGTTTAAAGAGTGATACCATTAAGAACTCACTAGCATGAGACCAGGTTCTGGATGACTTCCTCAGCAGGAGCTCAGTTAACAACCTTTCTTCCCCACCCTTGCAGCCCTGTTTCTGTTCCACTGGTGAATCTCAAAGTCAGGTTACTCTTTTTAAATTGCCACTGTGCTATCCATGGCATTATAGTTGACCCTGCAGTTCTGCATACCTCCTCCTGGTGTGGGATCTGCAATTAGACCTAGTACTTCTGTTGGCATGTAACCTGGAAAGCATCCTGCCCAGAGGTCCATCTGTGTTGAACTTGCAGGGCTGATAAGCATAAAAACCCAATGACAACTTTTCAGAAAGAGGATTAGGTAAAACTTCTTCATACTCAGGATGTGGCTTATGATTTAAGAGGTGCCCATTTCTTGGATATTCTTTTAAGAATAGTTAGACTGGAAAAGATTAGACTAGAAGGAAGACTTTTCTGCATGGCTTGATTTAGTCCAGAAGGGATTCATTTAAAGAAATACCTGTTGTCTATTCAGAAAAAAAATCTAAAATTGAAACTAGTTTATGAAAATCACTTTGTGGAGTTTGTACTTTTGGTTTTCCTTGTTATGAACAGGCACTTCTTTGTTAGAAACATTTATAGTATATAATCCTTGACATACAAATAAGATGTAGCTTGATGTATGAAGGAGAAAATTCCAAGCTTGGGATGTAAACATGAAGCAAATGCTCTAGACAAAGAATTATGTTGTGTGTTAAAGGCATGACAAATGAGTAACTGTGCTGACAGAAGGGCTTGTGGTACTTGCAGAAGTCACCACCTCCTCGTTAGTATTTGTACAGTTTGATTTCAAGCACAGATTGACTCATTGTTACCCTGTTGGCTTGTCTTGCTGTTTTGTTCTATGAGTATATCAAGGGTTCACTAAGATAACAAATTCTGTATTATTGCTGTCCAAGGCTTTTTAGTGTCCCTGGATGACTTCTACATACTAGGCAGTGGCTTGGTAATGCTGCAGACTACCAACAGTGTGTTCAACCAAACCCTCATCAAGCAAGTGGTGCCAGAATCCCTGCTGGCTTGGCAGAGGGTCCGCATTGCTAACATGATGGCAGAGAGTGGCAAAACTTGGGCAGAAACCTTCTCAAAGTGCAACTCTGGTAAGTACACTTCCACAGGAATTGTAGGGGGGGAAAAAGGATGTGTTTCCTCTTCCCCCTGTACCCTTTTCATTCCCCAGGAAAATGTAACAGCAGTACACGTAACTCTCCACACTCTTACCTAGGGACCTACAACAACCAGTATATGGTGCTGGACTTGAAGAAGGTCAAGCTGCAGAAGAGCCTTGATGAAGGTGCATTGTACATTGTTGAGCAGATCCCAACCCTTGTGGAATATTCTGATCAAACTAATGTTCTCCGGAAAGGTAATATCTCCTGTAGTAGTTACTGGCTTAGGAGAGCCATCTCTTTGTGCCATCTGATGGAGAAACATGCTTTGTACCTGGGAAGGACTTGTTGAATGCTAGTGCTGAGTTTCAAGTTAGAAAGCTTTGTAGGAACCTCCTCTATTGCCAGGTCTGTAACATGGTATTAATTTCTCCTGTATGCTGTGGCAGAAGTGTGGTGAGCATCTGTGTGTCTTAGAAGCAGCAGAAGGAAAAATAGACTTTGCCTTCTTTCTTCCCTCCCTCCCTCCCTCCCTTCCTCCCCCTCTTTTCCTGGCATCATTTTGCCCTGTCTTTGAGACTCAGGAGGAAGAGGTGAGGTCTGTTTGAAGCGATACTGATGCTGTGGTCTAATTGAAATGTTTGTGTGGGTCACCTTAAAAGGATATGAGCTTTTAAATACAAGAGAAGCTCACTAGTAGTCAGCTCTTGAAATTTCTGGAGCTTTTTCTGACAAATATTTGCTGTTTAAAAGACAAGTGAAAGGAAAACAAGCAAACAAAAATATAGGTGAAACAAATCACCTGCTGTCAGATTTTATTCATAAATGTTCTTGAGACAATTTATGTCGGGATCCAAGAGCCTGAACTCATTCCACAGATTCAAGCATATGTGTGGTGCTTTATGTTCCCTCCTCTGATCACATGCTCAGGAGGTGAATGGATGAATTACCCTTCATCATCAAAAAGACTGGAAATGTATTTACATTGGCAGCTGGGGTTATTCCCCTTTGGAATTTTACCATGTGTCTGGCTCCTTGGGAAGTTCTGGGTTGTGTTAAGCATTGCCACAATGTCAATATGGCTTTGAGATGTTTCTGATAAATTGGAAAAGTCCCATGTCTCTCTGTTATGCTTATCTGGCTCCTTTATCTGTTGAAGATATGAAAGTAGGCTGTAGCACCTTATCTTCCAACGTGTGTGTGATGATGAAGTGTTGGGCACCTCTGTGCTGTGTTGTGTACAGACAGAAGAGGCTAATGGAGACCTCTCTAGATCTGGCACTTGAAGCAATGCAACCACGTCGTGGTGGTGCTGCACCTGTGCAGAGAGGCCAGCTTAGAGGGTTTCCTGAGGCCCTTTTCAGCAGGGACTTGAGAGCGCTGCTGCATGGGATTCCCTGTAGGACTGGGCCCAACCCCTGGGCTTGGGCATATGGTGACTGATTATTTCCTCCTAGGAGACCTGTGGCTGCTCTGTTCTGGAAGGTGACATGTACTGGAAGTTACATATTACAGTATGGCTTTTCCCAGGTATCTAAATGCATCTTGTGTGTACTGGAAAATGCCCCAGTCAGTCTCTGGTAGTTTAAATATTAGGAGAGCACACAGGATGGGCTGTAAGCCAGCACTGCTCCTATAAGTAGCAGTGACATGCAGGACACCAGACAAACATCATTGAGATCCCTGCCCTGTTCCCTGGTGCTTGGAGTAGCCCAGGTGAAAGAAGCTTTGCAAAGGCAAAGAGCAGTGCTGGCTGTGTTTATAGGGTAGCTGGCCCTGCAATACTCTGTAATTGCATTGCAGTGGTATCCAAAGAGATTGTGCTTTGACCCTCTAGCCTGGTCAGGGTCAGTCGGTGCCAGTTTTTTAACTGTCTTTCAAGCATAAACCTAGAAACAACAGAGAATGAGAATTGAGTTGTCAGGTGAATGAAGGCAGATGTTGATGTTGTAAGCCCTGTACCTGAGGAAAAAGGAAGCACTTTGTGTTACAGGTTTGAAAATGAAAGCCCTTTTTTTAATTGCTTCTGTTCACCTGTTTCATAGGTGAGTGCAAGTGACTTCTAAAAATCAGCAATCTGTTCTATTGCCCTTCCAGGCAAAGATGTCAAGGTGCCTTGTGTGTGTTGATAATAAAAACTTGGGAATCTCTTAGAAGAGATGGGAGAGAGCAATACTGTGTCCAGCATAGGGATAGGGCACAGGAGTAGTCTGCAGTGTGTTTCCTGAGGATGAGTGAGTAATGCATCCATTTCAGCATCAAAAGCATCACATGAGATCAGAACCTGGGATCCCAGTCTGTTCCTCCATATCATACTGCTGACATCTCTTCATCTTAATGGGCAGGGGCCAAAGGCATTCTGTTTCAAATAATTTTTGGTGCCTTCACATTGTCATCCTCACCCCCCTTTAACCATCTCTGACTTGATTTTGTCACTTTTCACCCTGCCAGGCCTAACAGATGGTTTTCAGACCCTGCCCTGGGTTGGCTGCTGCACTGCCTGACTGGGAGTAGCAGTCTTGTGTAGCCTGAGACAGAACTCGTTCTGGAGGTGAACTTCAAACAGCTTCCTTTGGTTTAGCAATTCAAACAGCCTTTTTCCAGGTGGGAGAAGGAGATCATAGAATCATAGAATCATAGAATGGTCTGGGTTGGAAGGGACCCCATGGATCATAATGCTCCACCCCCCCTGCCACAAGCAGGGCCACCAACCTCCAGGTCTAGAGCTACACAAGGTTGCCCAGGGCCCCATCCAACCTGGCCTTGAACACTTCCAGGGACGGGGCATCCACTACTTCTCTGGGCAGCCTGTTCCAGCACCTCACCACTCTTTCTGTAAAAAAACTTCCCCCTAATATCTAATCTAAACCTTCCCTCCTTTAGCTTTAGTCCATTCCCCCTTGTCCTGCCATTATCTACCCTTTTAAAAAGTTGAATCCCTTCCTGCTTATAAGCTCCCTTCAGGTACTGGAAGGCTGCAATGAGGTCCCCCCGCAGCCTTCTCTTCTCCAGGCTGAACAAGCCCAGCTCCCTCAGCCACTCTTTGTAGGGCAGGTGCTCCAGCCCTCTAATCATCCTTGTGGCCCTCCTCTGAACCCTCTCCAACAGTTCCACAGCTTTCTTGTATTGTGGGCCCCAGATCTGGACACAGTACTCCAGATGGGGCCTCATCAGTATGCACTGTGTTCATCTGAGGTGATAATAGCACCTTTGAGTTATAGCTAAACCCGACTCGTTTGGAAGCTGATGTATCTGTATCCTCCAGCCTGCATCATTAGAGCACTTGCAACACAACATGTACATAACCTGTTCCCTTCTGGTAGACTCTAGGTCACGTAAGCGAATCCCAGCAGACAGGGCATTCGTGTTCCTGCTGCATGCTAGGCAGAACCCAAGCTGATACGGCCACTGCTCAGGCAGCATTCCAGTGCTTATGCTGTCTGTCTGTCCTTCAGGAAGTTTGGTTTGTATCTGTGTATCACTCCCAGGGAGTCACAGTTGATTTTCTTGAGCCTCTTCACATTGTGCTGGGCTGATGTCAATACATAGTGCTGCTTTTACCAGTGTCTAGACAGTAAATCTCCAAGCCAAATCCTGGTGAGTGAGACTTAAGAAACAACATTCCCTACTGACAGCAGGAAGGGGCAGTGCTTTGGCCATAAGCTGCAAATGTGCTGCTCTTGGACTATCTCCTGGTATATACTCTCTGCCTACATACCCATTTGCTCCTGTCTTGGAAATAAAACACCAAATCCAAAAAAGAATCCTAAAGCAAACACCACCAAAACTGCCCAAAGCAAACAAGCCCAAACAAACAAAACCCCAAACTGCAAGATTCACACTTGCTCTTGGAAAAGTTAGGGCAGGTTTGTTCTGTTGATCAGCCACTTAACCATCCAAGGCACTTATTGGCAAACATGTAGCTTTCCTTGTCACTGTGTGTGCAGCCTGTGGTTTTTGACCTGCCTCCTGTTCATCCCATTAGTTCTCTGTGTGTGTCTCTGTCCCTGACATCTCAGCATGGTGTAGTACTCTGACTTGGTGTAGGTGGGAAGTGGTAGGGGTAAGGGAAAAAAGACTTTAAGCCTCTTGCTGGGAAGTTTGATGGAGGTAAATGATCTTCATTCCTCTGAGGTCAAGCTGGGAAACCTCTGCAGGAGGGCTGCAGCCACTCTGTGTGCTCGCCTTGGACTCCAGCAGGTCTGATCTCTACAGTTTTGTGGTATGAGTCCTCAGGGTGGAAGTGTGGGGGGTGAGTTGCCTGGGAACAGTCTCCAGTGGTGTTACACTGGGAGTCAACCCTGGTCTTGCCAGTAATTATTGCCTGGTTTCTGTGTCCAAACCAGTTTGACGTGTTTTTCCTCGACACTCTGATAATGGCCATGCAGCATGGGCAAAGGCTTGCTTTTCTCTTCTGATGTAAGCAAGAGTGTTCAGCTCCTCAAAGTCATGAACTGGTTGGGTTTTGTCTCTTGCAGGTTACTGGCCTTCATACAATATCCCTTTCCATGAAAAGATTTACAATCTCAGTGGGTATGCAGCATATGTTGAGAAGTATGGCATGGATTTCTCTTACGAGCTTGCTCCAAGAGCCAAAATCTTCCGTCGAGACCAGGGCAAGGTGATGAACCTGGAAAGCATGAAGTACATCATGAGATACAACAGTAAGACACATTAATCTACTGTGGAGCTCATAGTAATACAGCAGTGTTACTTGTATTTCTTGGATTATAGTGGGAAGCTGATCATAGGCAGATCAGTGTTCATATTACCCAAGGTGCAGAGTACACACAAAGAAAGAGAACACAAGCTTACCTTTGAGGTAGGAAAACACAGAAACAGGACTGTGTTCCTTCCAGAACAAGGACCCTCAGCCTTGTTTGACCTTTCCAGAGTGCTTTTTTACTTTCCAAGAGACTCTGTGGACTACTGTTACCCAACACACCTACAGTCTGTCAATCTTGAAAGCCTTGAATTGTAAGCAAAAATGAGGTCAGATCAGACCAGAGAATTTAGTGAAAAACATGAAGTCTTTCTTTTTTCTCTCTCTCTTTTTTTTTTTCTCTCTCTCTC
>VZTU01002966.1:78486-118283 GCA_013400835.1 Zapornia atra | reverse complement strand
TTTTTTTCCTCTTTTTTTTTTCCTCTTTTTTCTCCCCTCTTCAGGCAAATGATCTTTGGCATGTAATACTCTGCTCTGCTTTTTCCTGTTAGGGTCTCCCTAAATGGATTAAAACCAGCATAATTAACTTTTGGCTAAACCCATCTCTATGTACAGATAGCTTTAGATGCGATCTCATTATTCCCAATTATAGGGTGAACACTGATTACCAGGCTTGGGGGTTGGGAGGCCTCTCCCAGTGTGGGTGGGGTATCACTACTGTTTGTGCTGTGAGTAGCAGCATGCTCATAGATGTTGAGGTTTGTCCACCTTCCCTTCCTAGCTTGCAGCTACTATAATGGGTGTTCAGAGGCTTTGCTCTGTCATTTATTTTAGTCCAGAACAGGAAAACAAAGGCTTTCCCTGCTGTACTTTGCCTTTCTTTTCTGCTTTTCTCTCCTGACAAAACTCCTCCATGCTTTCCTTGTTTGGAGTTGCAGATATTTGTGGTTAGATGTGCCCCTGGGATGCAGAAATAGCTGTACAGACTTCAATTAGGATCTTGTCTACTTAATGTCCTGTTGTGAGCACTGACTTCTAGCTGGTACCTGGGGATCAGCATGTAAGCGATGGGCCTATCAAGATCTGTTTCTGCTAGTGCCATTACCCAGCTCTTAGTGGCTTGGGCACTTTGTGTCAGCTTTTTGTGAGGTTACTAACTTGTTTGCTGTTCCTCCTTCCCCTGCTCCCCACCCCACTTCTCCCCAGACTACCAGCGTGACCCCTATGCCGAACACAACCCTTGCAACACCATTTGTTGCCGGGAAGACCTGAATCCTTCTTTCCCAGTGCCCGCAGGCTGCTACGACTCCAAGGTAAGTACTGCACTTTCAGGATCTGCTGATGTTTGCTGCAGCCTGTTTGTGCCTCTGTCAGGCCTGGAGTGTGTTTCCCTGCACTAGGGCAGGCATGGCCAGGCCTGCCTTGCCTCTTTTCATGCTGTCCCAGTGTTTAGGCAGATCCTGAGATGGTAGTTCTGTGTGGAGTCCCACCTCCTGACCCTGACACCAGACCCAGCACAGTGGCACAGGAAAGAGGGGAAAGAATGATGTTAATGGGACCTGTGGTATTTAGGGGTTAAACCCTAGAACCTTGCAAGCAGGAGGAGCCTAAGAGAAAGCTGAAATGAGTCTTCACATAACTTGGGGAAGGTGACTTGCACAGCTTTAGTCTCCTGTTCATGGGGACCGTGTTGTTGCCTACCCAGAGTCAACAGGAATGTGTTTTCAGCCTCATTTTAGCTTTTCCTTTACAAAAGCCTCCCATGATACTGAATCACTCTGCTCCAGGGCTCCCCTTCTCTGAAACTGCTTTGAGCAAAGCTTGGTGGAGATCATTTGGCTTTCTGAAGGGATGCAGGAAAATCTTTAGAGCCACTGTGCTGGAGAAAGCAGCAGTTTTTCTACACAGCTCTTGAGATTTAACCCAGCAGGCAGCTAAAATGATGACACAGCCCCTCTCCAATGGGATGGGGGAGAGAATGGAAAATAAAAAAAGGTAAAACCTAAGGGTTTGAGGTGGTTTAATAGGATAGAAAAGGAAGATTAATAATAATAAAAGAATATACCCAAAAAAGTGATACAAAGCACAGTTGTTCACCACCCAAAGCTGATGCTCAGCTAGTTCTTGAGCTGAACCCAGCCCACCCTCCCAGTTACATACAAAGCATGACATCATCTGGTATGGAATATCCCTTTGGCCAGTGTGGGTCAGCTGTCCTGGCTGTGCCCTCTCCCAGGTCCTTGGGCACCCCCTGCCTTCTCATTGGCAGGGCAGTGTGAGAAGCTGAAAAGTCCTTGACTGCTTGGCAACAACTGAAACTATCAGCAGGTTACCAGCATGATTCTCACAAATCCAAATCGCAGCACTATACCTGCTGCTAGGAAGAAAATTAACTCTCTCCCTGCCAAAACCCAGACACCAGCTTGTATGGTATTTTCACTGTCAGGGGCAATACCTGAGTAAGCAGCTGCCCAGCCCTGGTGTGCTGGGAGGTTGTATGGCACTTTTTCCTGTGGGGACCAGCTGCCTGCTGTAGTGGCCAGTAGGAGCTCTTGGAGATGGTTATGAGATGAATCTATAAAAGTGCTAGAGGAACACTTTGTAAAGGCAGCTGGTAAGAGAGCAGGTCAGGTTGTGATGCCTTTGTGAGCCTGGGTACGCAAGGGGAATGGGCTGGGCTGGGGGAGGACAGGCGACCTAAGAAAATAGCCCAGAGCTGAAGCAAAACCTGGTAGTGAAGCCAGTGCCAGTCTATTGTGGATGCTAAAGGCAAGGTTGGTGTCTCTGAGCTTGGGAGTGGAGTGGGCTGGGGACCCCTTAGGAGATAAAGAAGGAAGAGGGCCAGGTTTGGGGAGCAACATTAACCCTGTGATGCCTTTGTCTTTTCCTAAATTACCCTGATATTGCCTGAGGGGACTACACAAATGTTTAACACACAGCAGAGCTTAAGTCAGATGCTGTAGGTTGCCTGGAGCTCCAGCTCTTTTGGAGTCACCCAAACCCAGGGAGTATTGCCCCAAGAGCAGATGTGCTCCCTCTCTCTCCCTGAATAGCAGAAGGTCTAGAGGGCTGCATGGGCTCCTGCTTCCTTCAGTGCTGGCTGGTCTGTGGCTGAAGATGCCTCTGTGCTGCAAAGGACTGCTGCCTAACCAGCATAGAATCATAGAATGGCCTGGGTTGGAAGGGACCCCAAGGATCATAGAGCTCCAACCCCCCTGCCACAGGCAGGGCCACCAACCTCCAGGCCGGGATCTACACAAGGTTGCCCAGGGCCCCATCCAACCTGGCCTTGAACACCTCCAGGGACGGGGCATCCACTACTGCTCTGGGCAGCCTGTTCCAGCACCTCACCACTCTTTCTGTAAAATACTTCCCCCTAATATCTAATCTAAACTTTCCTTACTTTAGCTTTAATCCATTCCCCCTTGTCCTGCCATTATCTGCCCTTTTAAAAAGTTGAATCCCCTCCTGCTTATAAGCTCCCTTCAGGTACTGGAAGGCTGCAATGAGGTCCCCCCACAGCCTTCTCTTCTCCAGGCTGAACAAGCCCAGCTCCCTCAGCCTCTCTTTGTAGGGCAGGTGCTCCAGCCCTCTAATCATCTTTGTGGCCCTCCTCTGAACCCTCTCCAACAGTTCCACATCTTCCTTGTTTTGGGGGCCCCAGATCTGGACACAGGACTCCAGATGGGGCCTCACGAGGACAGAGTAGAGAGGGACAATCACCTCCCTGTCCCTGCTGCCACCACTCCTCTGGAGCCCAGGATCCCATTGGCCTTGTGAGCTGCAAGAAATGCATTTCCCCTTCTGGGCTTTCTTTAATCTTACTGTTCCCAAGCCTTGCAGAGCTGTTCCTGTTGGGTGGGATGGGTGTGTGTCACAGACCAGGCCACCCTTTTGCCCTCAACTCCTGTCTTTTACTGCAGGTGTCTGATTTCCGCCTGGCTTCAGCTTTCACAGCCACAGCCATCAACGGGCCCCCAGTGCAGGGCGGCCTCCCTGTCTTCACCTGGAGGCAGTTCAACCACACACGACACCAGGGCCTGCCAGAGTCCTACAACTTCCATTTTGTCACCATGAGGCCGATCCTGTGAAACCAGCAGCAATATTCCAAAATGGGATTTTTTTTTTTTAATGGAAATTTTCATTCCTGTGTTTAATAAATTGACCTGGATGTCCACGTCCCTGTGCCTTACCTGCCTTCCATTGTCCTGCCTGCTGGACAGTTTGTACTGACAGCAGCTGTCTCTGCAGCCCAATACATGTTCTGCTTTTCTGAGCTGTTTGGGTGGCCCCTCCTGCCTGGGATTGATGGGAAGTAGGCATGGCACTGCTTCTTGGTGATCTGAGCCATCATCACAGCTATTCCCAGAGAGGGAGTGAACCTCAGTGCGATCAGCAAGTGATCCATCTCTAGTAGTGACATGAGACCTGCCTGCATAGGGCTGGGCCAAGCCAGGTGGCTGCTTTGGGTCATGGTGGCCTTATCTCTTGTGCTGGCTTGATGTCTGAGCAGTGTCTGTGAGATGTGCTTCCCCCTTTGCTTCTCAGCCAGCACTGTCTCTAGCAAAGAGTCTCCCCATAGCAGTGTTCTCCATAGCAGGTCAGCATGCCTGGTGTCTGTGGGACATACCTTTTTGCAAGATTTCCTCTGTCTCACCAAAGCAGCATGTGAAAGCTAGTGAAGAGATGTTCCTGGTGATTACTGAAAGCAGCCTGATGCTTTTGGAAACACCCTCCACCTCTTCCCACTGCCCCAGGCTCCTGTGTGGCAGCAGGGAAAGATCTGTGCCTGCACGTGTCAGGGCAGTGGATCCCTTGCTGACCTCTTTGCCTGCTCCCTCAGCAGGAGGTGGAACGTGACAGCAAGGTGGGTGCAAGGTACGGTACGTATTACTCTTCGTTACCTGTGTTTACACTGAGGAGTCACAGGGGTGTTTTGTGCTAAGTGTTGTACGTGTAATTAAGTGAAACAAAATAAACAGCTCTCTTCAGGGCCTTGGCAGTCCAAGCTACACTGCAAAGCAAATGCCCTGTATGGCAAAGGTGAAGGATGAGGAGTGTGAGGTTTTCACTAAGCCCTTGGAGTTTGGCTCATGGGATGGGGAAGGGGGTGAGTTCCTGCAGCGTGGATTAGCTGTCACAGTAGGGCTGATTTTCCTCAGGGGTAGAGGGACACCCAGAGTTACAACAGCAATGCTTTTGCTAAGGATGAAAGTCTGTGGGAAGACTGAAATGATTTGTTTGCTGTAGCAGGAGGAGGTAAGTGTGAGAGGCTGGACAGTGTGTCTGTGCCATGAGTGGGGATGGAATGCAGGAGAGTGCTGGGTAAAGTGACAGTAACTGCTGCAGTGCTCTGCACAGGGCTGCTCTTAGCACTGCAGTGCTGTTCTTTGTTGGGGGAAGCCTCAGACTGACTCAGCCTCCCAGCCACACTGAGCCGCAGAATAAGTGGATGAGTTGGTGTCCGTGCCAGTTGCAGCTCTGCCTGTGTAGAGGGGGGTGACTGGTGTTCACTTGGTGATTGTGAGCCAGAAAAGCTGCCACAGGTGCCTTCCACCAGAGGGGTGGGAGGAGGTACCCCTGGGCCAGTTCTTAAATACTGCACCCCTTCCCTTTGCTCCTACCCCTGAGGTTCTTCATCAGTGAAGGTGTCTTGCCTGCAGCTGGGACCCCAGGGATGCTGGCCCTTGGGGTCAGCCTTTGCCTCTGGGTGGCACCTCTGTGTGCACAGAACCCCTGGGTATAATGTTCTGTAGTCCCAGCAACCCTTCCTTGCCCTGTTCTGGCAGTGCTGGATGAAGGGTAGTGGGTACTGGGGGCTTTTGGTGTCCCCCTGACCATGAGCAGCTGTGTTCAGCCCAACAGCCCTGCTTCTGTGTTGGGCCCTGGCAGCTCTACCTGCCGTGTGTCACTTACCCTGGGTTGCTTGCGTGGAACCTGCAAAGGCCTGGCTGTTGTTTCTGCTGGCCTGTCATCAAGTGTGTCTCTGCCTGGTTTATCAGCAATGTGAGCTCTCACTGGGATGCTCTGATTGCAGCTCCAGCCTTACAGGGCAGCAATCTAGATGCTCTTTGGATAACCACCAAGTATAAAGTAAGCACTTCTGTGTGTGTGTGTGTGGCCCTCAGGTGTTTGCAGCTGATCACTGCCTTGAGACAGATGTTTTAAACTGGAGATTGGGAGCTGCTGTCATACATGAAATGAGTGGGCTGTAGAAGGCATAAAGGAGCACGCTGAAAAGAAGGCATGGTGCTGGGGCACCAAGGGTGGTACAGGGGTATGAGCTGAGCACAGAGAACTGTCTGCTTGTTTAAGACTGGAAAAGCAGTGTGGCTGGAGGCTGGCTGCTGCTTGGCTGTCACTTCCAGGCAACACAGCTGACACTGCAGGTTGTATTTAATTTACTGCCTTTTCACCTGGCCTTGTGTAAAAATACTAATGGAAGAGCCTTGTTTAAGCATTGATGGCAGGAGATGGGACGTGGGCATTTGTAAACGTGGGCAGAAATGTGAGCTCAGCCTTTCTCCCCCCTTGAGCTGCCTACCCTGCAGCAGGAGCCGCTTTGTGCTCAAACCCAGAGTTGTGGGGGAACAGAGCTCTACTTGTAAGAACCCTTTTCTGAGTAAATGCTTACATCACCAGGACCTTACCTGCCTTAGGACTCAGTGTGACTGTGGTGGATTTTTTTTTTGCCTTTGATGGTTGTGCAGTTGAAGGTCACTGCGTTCCTCTTACTGTGCTGTCCCATGTGCTTCCTTTGTCAACAGGCCAGCCTGGGTTGATCTGCCAACCGTGACCACAGCAGCTGGGTCCAGCGCCTCTCCCCAGCGCAGCAGTCAAGGAGTGGTGGTGAAGGCTTTGAGTAGGATTACAGGGACCTACTGACAGCTTCATTCTCAGGCAGCTGTATAAAGTTAAATGTCTCCTCCAGCATCTTGCTCCCCTCTGCAGAGCTCGCTGGGAACAATGGGATGGTGTGCTCCAAGTGAAGGATTTGTGCTTTTTCACTCCCTGCTTCCAGGTTTTTCCAAGTCCCTTGGCTTCTGACTTTGAAACTTCAGGTTCTCAGTTGTGGCTAGAGAGAGGTGATCTTGGTTCAGCCCCTAACGAAGGCCTACAGAGGAAACGAATCCTCTCAGCAAGACCAGAATTACTACATCTGATCCAAGTTTCCCTTCCTTTACTGTCCTTTGTGAACTCCAGTAACAAACTCACCCCATGGAGGCTTCCCAGTGCCCCACACAGGCACTGCTGGTCCTGCCCTTGCAGAGCCTCACATAGGGCAAGGTGTGGCAACAGCCCCCTCTGCCCTTGCATGGGGCCTGCTCTAGTTCTTTGTCAGCAGCTGGTGCTGTGCTCCCATGGCCAATCACTGCTCCCCTCCTGGTTTTTGAGTTTCCTTATGTCACACAGTAGCCGCAGCAGCGGTGCGCAGAGGGCGCTGTGCTGTGTGCAGCCTGGCTGGCCAGGCAGACCAGTGAGCCTACGACAAAGCTCCCCTGCAGTGAAAGGGAGCGAGGCCTTGGCTTACTCACCTTGCTTTATCCAGTACAAACTGCAATTACAACAGTGCTTGAGCAGAGTGGTTACACTGTATTTTATGATAAAACTAATGGTCGAAACTACAGTGCAGTGAGTATACTCTTATTCTAAATAGGCAGTTTGAGAAACTCTGGACTTCTAAGTGGGATTGTGTTCAAGCATCACTTAAGGAGAGTCCATCATCTGGTCAGTGACTTGAAGCAAGTTTTAGTAAGTGCCAGGAAACTATTACCATCACAAACTAATTATATGCCATTGAAGAATGAGCTCTGCACTAACCCAGGGTAGGCATGTTAATAAGTACAAATTTTGCATACTTCATAGACTCATTGAATGGTTTGGGGTGGAAGGGATCTCAAAGATCTAGTTCCAAGCCCCTGGCACTAGACCTGGTTCCTGAAATTTCTTCCTAATACCTAAGCTACGTCTGTTTGCTTAAAGCCCATTATGCCTTGTCCTGTCACTACATGCCCTTATAAACAGTCTCTCTCCAGCTTTCCTGTCCCCAGAGCCTTCTCTTCTCCAGTCTTAACAAGCCCAACTCTCTCAGCCTGTCTTCACAGGAGAGGTGATCCAGCACTCTGATCAGCTTCATGGCCTCTGGACTCGCTCCAACAGGTCCATGTCCTTCTTTTGTGGAGGACTCCAGACTTGGATGCAATACTCTGGGGGAGGGTGTCACCAGAGCAGAGTAGAAGAGCAGAATCCCTTGACCCTGCTGGTCACACTGTTTTTGGTGCAGCCCACAAGTTGGCTTTTTGGGCTGCAAGCATGCATTTCCAGATCACATTGAGCTTCATCCACCAGTGCAGATTCACAGATTGGTCAGGGTTGGAAGGCACCTTTGGGTATCTAGTCCAATCGCCCTGCTAAAGCATGATCACCTAGAGCAGGTTGCACAGAATCATGTCCAAGCAGGTTTTGAATAGCTGGAGGAGACTCCACAATCTCTCTACATGGCCTGTCCCAGTGCTCAGTCACTCTCAAGAGTAAAGAAGTTTTTCTTCATGATGAGGTGGAACTTCCTGTGTCCCTTTGTCCTCCTGTTGCTGGGCACTGTTGAGAAAAGTCTGGTCCCATACTCTTACCTCCACCCTTTAGCTATTTCTAAGTATTAAAGAGATCTCTTCCCAGACTAAGCAGCCCCATCTCTCTCAGCCTTTCCTCATATGAGAGATGTGTCAGTCTCCTCATCATCCTTGTAGCCCTCCACTGGACTGTCTCCAATAATTCTGTCTGTCTTGAACTGGGCAGTCCAGAACTGGACACCAAACTCCAGCTGTTCCCTCACTAGGGCAGTGTAGAGGGGGAGGATTACCTTTCTCAGCCTGCTGGACACACTCTTCTTAATGCACCTTCTTGGCCACAAGTGCACACTGCTGGCTCAGGGAGCTTCACACCCCCAAGTCTTTCTCCCCCAGGCTGCTGTCAGTCCATTCTCCACCCTGCCTTTAGTTATGCTTGGGATTGCCCCAACCCATGTGCAGGGCCTTGCCCTTGGCCTTGCCGAACTTCATCATGTTTTCACAGGCCCACCTCTCAACCCTGTCTGGGTCCCTCTGGATGGCATCCCTTCCCCCACAGCATGTCAACCTCACCCCCAACCTCGGTGTCATTGGCAAACTTGCTGAGGGTGCACTCGATCCCTCTGTCTGACAAAGACATTAAACAGTGCTGGTGCTGGTCCTGAAGAACACCACTGCAACAGAGTTCTCTACACGTCAGCAGGAAAGCTGATTTCAGGAAGCAGCTTTTACCATATGCCTGTAGTAAGGCATTTCGTTGGTTCCCAACCAAGGTGCACAGCATATTTGGTGGTGCCGTACCTGGCTTCTACCCTGGAGAAGCAACAGGGTTGCTTTAGTGCAGGTAGATCCTGGCACTAAACCACCTTTTTTATTACGCTGTTTCATTACCCTTGAGCGATGCAATCAGCTCTGTGCACTACAGCTTGTCCCTGGGTTGCAGAACATGGCCAGTCAGGCACTCTGAGACCACTGCTGCAGGCTCAAGGCCTCAGCGCTTAAAGGTGCTGTGAGAAACCAAAGTCATCATCTGTACTTGTCCAAAGCCCCTTGCCAGAAGAGTGACCATTTTTTCAGAGGTCAAACCCAGCCTTTGAGAGGGAGAGTAGCACCAGCAACCTGGTTTCCATTCCCATGCCCCACTGGGGCAAATTTAGGCTGCCTGTTACTTGAGTCTGTCTGTCCAGAACACACCTTTGCTTTGCAAAAGCACCAAGTAGGTGACTTTCCAGAAGTTTTAGCATTGCTTCAGCTTTCCTACTTCTGTGAGAAGGCTGCGAGGGCAGCATTGTGCAGTTGACTTTCTGGGAACGACCTAGAGCCAAACTATTGCTGCTCAGTGTCACTCGATAAAGGTTGACAGTGTTTCTGAAGAGGGAGAACTCACACTGGGGGTGCTTTCTGAAACAGCTGCCTCCTGACATGTCTGGAACTAAGCACAGATGAGTCAAAAATGTTAAAAACCCAGTAGTTTATTTCAAAGTATAAATTTCAGGCTCGTCAGACAAAACCCCACTACAGTGAACACATACACACACACTAGTCTACAGTACATACAAAAATGGGGAGAGAGTTTGCAACTGCCCAGTTTAAATTGGGTTATTGGACATTGAATCCATCCTATGTTACTTGTATTTACAAGTCCAGCTGCAAAACAAAGCAAGAAATCTGATTCTGAGTTTCCTAACAGGATTGTGCAAGTTTTGACTCCCAGTAGCCAATAAATTACTAAAGCTGAACAGGACTCCCCAAACAGCTACTAACCAGTTACCTTATTTACAGGTATACCCCATTAAATTAAGACAGCACTTCAAATATATATATATATATATGTATGTGTGTATATATAAAAAAAACCAAAATAGGAATGCTCAGCCTGCATAATGACAATGAGAAATAAAGATGCATTTTAATGGGTATTTAGAAGGGATGAAAAGGGAAATTAGTTGTTTGCTTTCTCTTGGCTATAATTTTTCTGTCTCTCCTCAGGTGGTGTTTGAAAGGGAATACAGATTTTGGTGGCAGGGCTGGCTCAGTGTTACTTCAACTCCTCTCCCTCCAGTGTTTTCAAACCACGCCCCCACTCATCCAAACCAACAAATTAAAAAAATATATATTTAATATATCAACCTTCTATTTAAAAAATCTGGATAGATATTTTTGACTAAATGACAATCCTCAAGAGTCTCTAAGGCGGCAGAATCACAGCTTGATTTTGTATAGTGTAGGCAGTGCTCAACACTGCAGAATGGCTGGCTGGGGAGCAGGAACAGATCTGACCTGTCCCTACATAGAAAACAGCTTCTAATTCATTGGACATTTAAGACAAACAGCTCAAGGAAGGGTTGAGTGACTGTTGTTTCTGTACAGAATGATGCTCAGATCCTACTGTTGGGCCCAGTCATGCTCCCACATGAAGGCACAAGGGGTTTTGCTGTTGTTTCCCAAGGAAGCAGGGTAAGAAGCTTATTGTTACAGGGAAGACACCACAGGCATTTCCAGCCTTGTGCTGAAACCCTTGGGACAGGCGAGTGTCTCAGTGTTTGTGCTCAGTGACCTCATGTCAACGGTAGCACAAATAATTTGAAGGAGCAAAGCCCAAGACCAACTGCTGCTCCCAGGGAACCTGGGCAGAGAATAGAAATAAATACAGGCCGAGGGGAACCTGCATCTGCACCCTCCTATTTTCTCCTATTTTCTGGAGCTGCTGCTGCAGATGCAGTACTGATGCCAAACCTACAGCCTGCCCAGGTCCTAGGGTTTAGTTACTTAAATCCAGTAAAGCGTTTTTAGACGTACACTGAAACGGAGACCAGTGACGCTGTAACGCGGAGTGCAACAGCATTTCACCATCAGCACTCCACTGCAGGGCTTCTTTTCAACCAGAAACTGAACTCAAATTACTTCCAACCTGGACATGCAGCTGTCTTTGTATCACACAGAGAAACCAAACCAAACCAAACCACGTTTGGACGTTAAAAGAGGATGAAAAACACAGCTGTAGCATCAGTGCTGTGTTTCCTAAAACACAGGCAACAAGGTCCAAGGTGGTGCTGCTGAAATGTCATGTACCCAGTGGCAACTTTCCACCAGGGTACTGAAAATAAGATGTAAAGACTTGTATGAAGCACAGAGAAGAAACTAAACCAAATCCTTCCACTTAAAAACCATATAGAGATTTTTAGCTTGTTTAAAAGTGGATTATTGGAAGCCTCCAGCAAGAAACACTTTAGGAAGAGCCCAGCCTGGAAGCACAGTGTTAACAGACCTGTACCAAATATTCCTCTTTATTTTGCCAATACTCAAAGTCCATTAAATGAAAGCAATGATTTCTGAATGTTTGTTGCTAGCAGAAGTTCTAGAGAACTGTTTCTCAACAGTTTTATTATTTCTGGGAGATAAAGCATAATAAGAGAACGAGCCACTGCATAACACAGGGAAAGTGCCGTGAGTTACGGAATGGAGCAGAACTCCTGTATATCAATGAGGGGCAGATACTCACTGCAGAGAGATGCTCCACATGAATGTGGGTTCACAGAGGTGGCACAGCTCTCTGCATCTGTGATTTATGGACCAGGCACCTTTAGGGGCTCCAAACCAAGCTAGACATGGGAAAGCCAAGCCGATGCTTTGTCACATACTTTGCCACCGCTACTTGCTGAAGATCCTGAATTTAGACCTTTAACAGCTCTGTGGGGGTGAAACAAAAGCCAAATCAGCTTTCGCCCCGCAGCTGCAACAGCTGCAGTCAACAAGCGGTAGACAGGTTACTCATTCAGAAAAAAATCAACTGCCCTCTGCCATACATACCAGAAATGGATCTACTAAGCCAGAAATGAGTTTTTACAATCAGTTCAGTCGAGAACTACATCTTTCTTTAGCAAATAAAGATGAGTCTCTTTCTCAAGAGATACAGCCCACAGAACCTCCAAACACAATACCAGACCACCCCTAATACCTCCATTGGAGGAAAGAAAACTAATGCAGGACTCTCACCCCCTGCCTATCCCAAGCAAGACAAAGCTAAGCACAATTGTGACCTAAACGCAAGCACAAACTGTAGAACAGCTCACGTATAGTTTGGGCTGGAATCACAAATAAGCACTGTAAGTCCTAGGCTGTATTATAATGTTTATTTTAAACTTTCAAGCTGTAAAACCTCATAGTACTGATAGGGCCAACAGCCCTCTGGTACCACCTCAAAGACACATTAAAAACCTTGCCCAAGGTGGACTTGAGAGCCATCAACTGGAATGAACTGCTCTAACCTCTATTACAGAACTGGCTTTATAAGGACCAAACTTGTCATAAGTAGATTTAAAATGCATTATTAAGTAACTATTTCTGGAAATAGGCAGACAAAACATTTAATTAAACATAGAAAAGTTCAAGGCATTATCAATTATTGGCACCAGTAATACAGGGACAACTGTTATTCCAAGGAAGGGTTACACATTGTTCATGGTCAAGATTCAGCGTGAACCTTCTCTGATGATACTGGATTTAGGCAGAATTCTCTCTCGCTCAAACCAGTAAAACTGCTCTACTTCAGTGCCCGTTTCCGTACAGAGAGCACTCGCTACCCACCTGACGGAAGTGACAATCCCAGCTACATGAACACAGCAAAGTAGTGCAGACAAAAGCCTACAATGCAGCTTCCTTTACTCAAAGTTCTCAAAGGGAACACCACTAAAGAACCCATGAGCTCACAGCATGTTTCACCAGCTGCATTTGGGGATTTAGTTTTTCCTGCCCTTTTACAACCTTGCTTTACATTTTAAAATGTTGGTTTTAAGAGGGAGAGCATTGAAATGAAAACATGTTATCTTCTACAGGTTTGCTACATGGCAAAGTGGATTGAAAACCAACAAGACTCTTCCCCTTCTAAATCCCCAGTTTGCTTCTGCTGGGCAGGAACTAGACTGAAAAGTACCACAACAAAACCCTTCCATGAACGTGCTTTGCCCACGTGCGTTACAACGTGGTGACAGAAAACCCAAGTTTAACATGTCAACAACAGCGGCGCGGATGCACCCGTTCCCTTTCTCAGCTGGAAGCATCATGAAAGCAGCTATTAACGTTTCCTGCCGCTCACAAGTTTCAGGCCAGTGTCTAAAGTAATTTCTGAGCTGCTTTGGGCACTCTAGCTTTCTGCAGAGGCAGGCAGGCGAGGAGATGGAGGACTGGGAAGTCAACTTATCTTTTTGTACTAACTGAACATCCAGACCAACAGCTAGAAGCTTTCATGGTGCCACCCCACAGAGGTTTCTTCTTTGGCTGAACTGCAGCATACAGCTTTCCCAAAAGATCAGGGAAAGGCTCTGGTGGAAAATACTGTCTGCATACTCTAATATTCTTGACAGGACAAAAAAAAACTATTCAAGAATTACAGAGGGGAAAGGGGTGAATGATACTGTAGACAGAAATGAATCCAGCATCAGCAGATGTTATGCTTCCTGGTCTGTACAGAAATACTAATCACTGCAGGCCAGGAAAGTGAAAGGCTAGAAGGGGAAAGGGAAAAATATCTCCAAGCAAATAAAAGAACACCACAAGGTATCTGGCTACATTTATTTCTGAAATTATTCTTTAAGGCACAAAATAAATCTAAAAAATAGGGTTGGGTGTATAAGGGGAGGGGCAGAGAAATTATCTGAGCTAGAGATGTGTGAATGTTGTCTCTACAATCCAGTTTCAGAATCCTCCCAGTGAGAGTTGGGAAGGACTGTGAAAGTAGAGGAGTGTTCTTAGGTAGGAGAGGTAGGAGGTACCAGGGCAATTTTTATTTTTCTTCCCCCACCACCTCCAAGTTTACACACACAATGGTTCCCTGGCTGGACTCAAGCTCCCGTCTCTCCCCTCAGACAGCTCATTACAGTTTGTAAAATAAGACCAGACCACTCAATCTTCCAGTACACAAGTGAGACCTTGAGTCTTCCCCCTTCATGTCACAGCCTGCCCAGAGCGGTGGGGGGCAAGAAACAAATCTGTTCTCACCCTCATGTGAGTGCCTTGACAAAAGTTACAGATGTGTATGTTCTGCATCAGACAAGCTGTAATTTATTATTTTGTTCCCACTCTGAAGCAGAATCCCAGGCATCCGGGTGCCCTTGGATAAAGGGTAGGTAGGTATCAGGGTGAAACAGCTGTCATGGAAGGGAAAAAGAAATTTTCAAACAGCCCATGACTTGAGCTATCCAGAAAAAACAGGCTCTCTTGCTGCAGGTGAGACTTTATTTTTCTTTTGGTTCTGAATGCATGTAGTGTATCACACAACTGTCTAAAATAATCCTGCAGAGAGTGGATTTAAAAGTGACTTTCATGCATGGGATCAACCCCCCAAAACTGGGGTAATTCTTAGGAGGACAGGTTTAAAGGCTCCAAAGACCTCTAGTTTAACTGCTCTGGGAAGAGATCACATCTGTGGACTGGGGGTCACAGAAGGGTCCAAAACGTCCATAGATGTCCTTAGCCCGGACTGCAAAGTAGTATTTGCTGCCAGACACAAACTGTGTGAGAGTGCATGCCATAGGTAGTGGAAGGGCCTTCACTTCCCCAATCTTCTTCCACTGGGAGGGCATAGTGGCGCTCGGGTCCTCGTGGTAGGCATAGAGATGGTAACTGTCCACAGTGGCACAGCTCCGGTCCACCTCCATGACGCTCCATGACAGCACGATACCATTCTGGCTCTGTACCCGTGCCAGCTTCAGCTGTGGCTTTTGAGGCAGAGAAGTGTTGGCAGCTTCAGGGGGCAGACGTGGTGGCTGTGGTGCCTCTGGGAGCGGGGCTGGATGCACAGGGCGTGGTGGGTCCTAAGCAATGTGAGAGCAACAAGGGAAAGGTCAGCCTACAGCAGTGGAATGAGGCTGTAATTCATTGTTCCCATGGCAAATGAAAGCAAATGAGCTTACAATCACCTATAACAACTCTTAAGGCCTGCATGCAGAGGCAAAAGAGCAGCAGCAAAGGTTGAGAAGGATTGGGACAAAGAATGAGGAGTGGGACCAAGGATGCCCTAAGTTCTTCTTATTTGCATATAAATCCCTAGCTGCACAGTCCTTGCCCCAGGTATTTCCTTATGTCCTCTTTGCTTCCTACTCAAGAGGCGATGGACTGAACACTGTGCCCTATACCAAGGCTGAGCAGCCAGGTCATAATGACTTTGAGCTAATCTACATTGGAGCTGCTGTTCCATCATTACCCAAAACACTCCAGGCAGTGAGTGGATTAAACTGAAAACTCATCTCTTCAATTGATGGTTTTCAGTCACAAAAGGAAGAACAGGTAATGGTGCATCCTGATTTTGGCAGGGAGAAGGTTAATTTTCTTCCTAGCAGCTGGTATAGTGCCGGTTGGGGATTCAGGATGAGAATCATGCTGGTAACATGCTGGTATGTTTTCAGTTGTTGCCAAGCAGTCAAGGACTTTTCAGCTTCTCACACTGCCCTGCCAATGAGAAGGCAGGGGGTGCCCAAGAAGCTGGGAGGGGACATGGCCAGGACAGCTGACCCACACTGGCCAAAGGGATATTCCATAGCATATGACACTATGCTCTGTTGTAACTGGGGGGTGGTGCAGCTCAGGAAGTAGCAGAGCATCAGTTTCACTTGATGAGAAATTGTGCTGTTCCTCCCTTGTTTTGTATATCCCTTTATCATTATTATTACTGTCTTCCTTTTCTGTCCTATTCAACTGTCTCTGTCTCAACCCAAGAGCTTTACTTTTTTTTCTTTTCTATTCTCTCCCCTATCCCACTGTATGGGGGAAGGGGGAAAGTGAGTGAATGGTATTTTAGCTGCAGGCCACATTAAACCATGACATGGTGCCACATGGATTTTACCTCCTGAGCCTCAGTTTCCAGAAAAATCTGAAACAAGTATGCCCACTGATTTATTTTTTTACTACCACAGAAAGACTCCTAGATCTCGCATTTACGTTAGATCAGATGACTTTAGGAGTGTAGTTGCAGTAAGTATAAAATTTTGTAATTCTTCAAGGCAGGGGCCTTTCAGTTTGGAATCTGGGGTAGTTTTTATCATCTTAAGTGTGCTGTGTCATTCTGACTTACTTATTATTTATCACTGGAGAATGCATGAAGTCGAATGGTGTCTGGATTGAAAGAATGGCAGGCCACCTTGTTGGTTATGTATTTACCACTTCAGGAGATCACAAGTGCTGTGACTGCCCAACAGTGAGTATGCAGGCAAGGCATCTGGTTCAGTCTCCATGACAAAACCAAATGAAATGAGTCAAGAGTAAATTCTCAAAGGGGTCTGAGGTAATACAGAAGCAATCACCCCCTACAGTGATAAAAAACCCCTCTGAAATCTGGGAGGTGGCAACCTTGAGGATCTTGTCTGTACCACCTTCTCCTACCTCAGTTTTGCAAACAGCTGTACTGAGAAAAGTGGCCATTCAATTTGTAGCCAAACCATGTGTGAACTGTTTAGTGGCAGTTCTTCTGTACTCGTGACTCCGCACGTCACCTGCAGACAATTCACACACCATTTTTCAGTATGTGCTACTGGTGGTCTGGAGAGCTCTGGAGTAAGCTAGCAGACTGCACAGCTTTTACCAGTCTTGGCAGAAGTTGCTGTAGGTGATAAGGTGATGCTATGCACATGAACTAGCAACAAACTCTCTGTAAGGCATTTCCCTATTCTGCAATCTGAAATATATTAATGCAGAGACAAACCTGTAAATTGCATTAATTAATTTCAAGCTCATTACTCACAGCATGCATTTGTGGTGGTCGATGATGCACTGTAAGTTGAGGAGCTCCAGATCCAAGAGTTAGTCCGTTGTTCACAACGTACGCAGTCGTTTGAGGCATTCGTACTGTCATACCTGTAAGAAGCACAGTAAATACTCTGAGTATTCAGTACTTAAAATCAGCTACACAGCACTGGAAGACCAACTCTTTCATTCAGTTGGATGACACCAAATTTCAAACTGACACACTCCTCAAACTGCCAGCAGACTGACGAAGTACTGCACAACAAAACATCACCTCCCATCCCTTGAAGCTGTAAACGTGAAAGACAGCAAGTGCTTGTGTCTGCAGAGGGGACAGAATGATCTTTCCATAATTTGTAGCATGAAAGGAATGAGGGGGAGGGGGGAAGTGTGAGATACAGGGAGCTTAAGTATGAAAAGAAAAACTCGATCACTTTGAGATTCAGAAAGGCAAAGATAAATGCTGCTGCAGCAGAACCATATGCGCTCAGTACTGAAATGCCAGAAGGCTGGGCTGTGGATGTCATTGAAAACAAAAAAGGTAAGTCACTGTCCAAGAAACTTAAGTCACTGTCCAAGAAACTTGTTGTCCTCCATCACAGAACAGACACCGTAACGGTTGTAACTCCCAGGTGTTAGTTACGGTTTCGTTCATTCCCTCAGCAAACTGACCTGATTGGCAGGAATAAAGTGGAAATTCTACAGCCTTGAAGAGAATATCCAGAACTCTTGCCAACTACCAAGTTTTCATTCCTTTTATACTACATCTCACTTTTCTTAAGGAACATGTTGCCCATTTACTGTTGGAACACGTATGTTCTGTGAGATCAAAGTTTTTGCTCATTGTTAGGGGTTGCCTAGGGTGACCCTGTTTCTGTCTAGAAGCGCAAGATTTGGGGCAATCTCCACCATTCCACACTTGTATGAGACTGTAACATTCTAATACTCCAGAATAGAAGCTCACACGTCAGGAAACTGCAGCTAGTGCATGCCAACTTCTCTATATACACAGTCATCCAGCTATGATCATAGGTGATGACTGCCAGAAGTCTATGTAACGTGTGAGTCTGAGGTGGGGAGATCAGCATGTTACATTTTAATGCTTTCAGTATAAAGCTCTGAACTCTAGATAGCTGCTTCACATCATCTTCCTACTGGCACTTCTATCTCAGAAGCTAATAAAGCTGTGCAAATTCCTGTAGGATGAACAGTCACCTGAACTGGCAGTTTCTCATCTATGAGAATCCAATCAGATATGCTGTTTTAGCATGACCATGGTTCTTCCTTGGGAAATCACAATAAACTGGAAGAAGATGGACATAAATGCCTGATATAAGGTAGAAATCCAGCGTTATTACTAGGTAGACATGCTACTTGGTTGAGGTAGTAGTACAAAATTAGAAATCACAAAACACTTGGGACGAGTTCTCACAGTTAACCTTTCAAAGACAAAGTGCAGAGATCTTACTCCTGAAGCCTCTACTACTGACACTGAAGACTGATTGGATAAGAATATAACCCCATACACACAAGCAGCAGCCTTTCTGAAAGCTGCATAACAAAAGATGGGGAAAAATGTCGAATGGACTAAAACATGAAAACTTGTAACGCTTAAAGGGGCTCAACAGACACAGTTGTTTTTTGATTAACATTACATGCAACCTGTGTACCTGGGATGCAAATACAAGGCCTTGAAATAATCCGTATTCTAATTTAACTGGTCTTTTACCTCCTCAGGCTAACCATCCAGCTTCCTTGTCCAGAGGTACAGGGAATGCACAATGCTATGGAGGAGCTAGCATTCTCTTACGTGGCCAGGAGGAGTGTAATACAGACATGCTTTTCAACCAGAGTAACAACTGCCTCTAACGATCTCTCAGAAAAGTCCAGGTTTGAAGGGACCTCAGCAGATGTGGTCTAGTCAAGCTGAATCTTAATTATATTGGTGGAAAATAACAATCTCTATTTCTGAGAATTTGTAAGCAGACACCTGAAGGATAAGCACTCATTGTATCACTGGACCATCAAGCCAAAAGCACATTCCACAGACATCTGCTGTTGGATGACCTTGCCTGAAGAACATATGAATTCCCTACCTCATCAAGTTCTCCTAGAAAAGCCCTTAAATATCATATTACCTATTAAATGTCCTTCAACAACCCAGTAATTACCCGGCATATCTAACACTAAAAGATATCCCATAGATATTAATACTAATGATGTGTATTTAGTCATAACAACTGCTCTAAGTAGCTGTAGATTCTGACAAAAAGGTGCATTTTATATTTTGGTGCAAAAATACTGTTAAAAATAATTAATGTAAGCGAACACACAACTAAGTACTCCGAATGCCTTGAGAACAGTGGGAAGATCAGACACGTCTAACTCATAGCTAAGGGTCAATTATGAGGAAAACAAAGTGTGGGCTGAGGTTACCTTTTTGCCAATGGGAACGTGAGATGCAGACAGGCCCCTCAAAAGATACTGCTGGTCAGAAAGAGCTGAACTCAAATGCATGTGGCACAACGGTGTAAGAAGTTTAAGAAACACCAACAGTAGCCTGAAAAGCACAGCAATTTCCTGACATCGCGACCTTTCACAGAGATAGCCCAAGAACTGTCTGTCTGATCAGCTTCTGCTTAGCCAGCACAGCTGACCTCTTCACAGCCCACAGCAATGCAGCCAAACCCGGTCGTAACAGATACTCAGAATTACATTGCTACAAACACAGGCAGATGTTCTCCTTTCCAAAAACTGTAATTTCAGAACAATGAATCCATTATTTCCGCATAAACCTACACAGGTACAGTCTTAGAAAGCTCAAGCACACATTGTGCAGAGCCTGGCTTACACAGACAGTGTCTAAAAAATCCCTACCCGGGCTTCGCAAAAATAGGCTCATAGTCAGTACACTGGAACAGGAAAATGTGTGTTTAACGTAACGGTGTTAAAATAACCATAGTGTAGAAGTCGCGGGGAGTTTAAAAAAAGGCAGTTAAGATGTGCCATTTACTCACAAAATATCAACTATCATGTAACTTTTAAGGTTCTTTTTCACACCTACTACTCATTTCAGAAAATAAGCTGACTGCTATGGGAAGATACCAGTTAATGTTTGCAAAGTCAAGGTGAACTTGCTGACATCTCTAGTCAAGGAAACTCAAGCAGACATCAATTTCTGAATATGTTTGTTGAGAAATATAATTTTTTCAGGCCTAGAGGAAACAAGAAAATCTGCAGGGCACAAGACATCACAGATTGTTAAGGAATGACATTAGGATGCCTGATATAACTTTTAAACAGGAAATCAAAGAAGATTTACTACATCCTTAGATGGTTTAATCTTACTCCATAATAACAAAAATGGTCTCTGACTATCTTTCTACAAAACAGTGGTTCATCACATTATCTTCTGCTACTTTGTAAAGTACTGGGCATGTCATCCAGAGATGTTTAATTGGCAGTTAGTGCCCAAAATAACTAAAATCCAGTTTTTTCTCACACAGCTGTAGAGGGAATGATTTCTTAATAGCTTGAGATTTTCTCAAGTGTGTAAACTGGAAAAAAAAAAAAAAAGACCTAGACTCATCAGGACCAGTATTGTAAAAAAAACAAGCAACAAATCAAACCAAAAAAACCCAAACCCCACATCCATCAGGTAGAACATATCAAGCTCTGCCATGCTACAATGTGCATAGAATCATACAATCACTTAGGGTGAAAAGGACCTTTAAGATTGAGCCCAACCATTAGCCCAGCACTGCCAAGTCCACACTAAGCCATGTCCCTAAGCATCGCATCTACATGTCTTTTAAATACTTCCAGGGATGGTGAGTCAACCACTTCCCTGGGCAGCCTGTTCCAATGACTGACCCACCCTTTCAGCAAAAAAATTGTCCTAATATCCAATTTATACTTCCCCTGATGTAACCTGAAGCTATTTCCTCTTGTCCTATCCCTTGTTACTTGGGACAAGGGACCAACACCCACCTCGCTACAACTGCCTTCCAGGCAGTTTTACAGAGCATTAAGGTCTCTCCTCAGCCTCCTTTCCTCCAGTCTAAACAATCTCAGTTCCTTCAGCTGCTCCTCAAAAGAGAATCATCCCTTACCTCCAGCCTGAGGGTTGAGAGGCCTTAAACCAGGGCTTGGCATGACAGCTCCTCGTACAGGATTCGGTGCTGGTGGAGCAGAGAGAGAGGTATAGACCACCTGATGGTTCGTAGGGGTTCTTGGTATAGGAAGTTTTGCAGCAGTCTGAGTCACATGCCGATGTGTCACACTCACTGTTGTCACAGCTGCAAAAAGGAGAGGCCACAAGCTAGAATGGATTCCATGACAAGCTGATATGCCTGTTCCAGAGTGCTCACCTCCTCTGGAAAACCGACTCATCTGAGCCATACAAAACAAATACTGTCTCTGTGAAATTGTATCTGCTTTTATGCAAGAAAAGCAAAACCAGCCTAAACAAACAGTAAATTTCACCTGAATCAGTAATGTCAATATACATACAAATTTGAAATAGAACAGATAAACTTAATAGACTCTACCCCCGCCCCCCCCCACCCCAAAGGTCCTGAATTTAAGCATGGTTATGCAGAATATAAAACCCACAATAAATGAGTCCACAGAACAGATCAGTCATAAGACAATTCCAATGCCAACTAATCTTTAACAATTATCTACAGAAGAAGAGAGTAAAATGAAGGAAAAAAAGAGGATCTATGTTTCTTCATATTAGAAAGGAAAAGAAAAAAAATCCCACTGCAGACAAAATAACATTTAACTAGGGCTGGAATTTCAATGTCATCCTTGTCATCCACTCTGCCAAAAGGATTAATTGCCAGGTGCAGGTGGACAGAGCTAGGAGTGATGCTGCTAATGTTTTTTTTCCCAATTACTTATATAATGCAATTGCGACAACTTTCTTCTTCACTTTTGTAAACAACAATATATTTAATAAATTCCACAACTGTTCTTAGCAGGATTTCTTTCTTTTCATGGAATTAATTTGATCCCGAATTCTATCCAAACCAACTGGACTATCTTTCTCTTTCACTTCATCAGCTTAAAAAAAACACATAAAAACCCACAAAGCACCAAAGAGCAATGAAAAGCTAACTAGAGTTGAAGATTTAAAAGTGACTCAAACACTCTATCTTAATCTTTTTGGGTGCATATTCTATGTAGACACACAAGACTAGTTAAAGGGGAAAAAAAAAGCAGTCACTGCTTTCATATAATGATGCAAAATGAAGTCACCTGTAGGTAATACATGTATGGCGGTCTGGGAAGGTCCACTTGTTGGCACACTTGTCTGCTGCACAGGGTTTGGCTGCAAAGGCGGCAAGGGTCGAGCCACGGGCTGGGTGGGTATGCTCAATCCTGTAACAATTGTCTGGTTCTGCTTCTTACCTTCTGCTTTAAAGCAAATTAGAATTATAGACAACAGCAAACAAAGTAGAATTTCTCAGAATTTTTAAATCTCCCTCCCCATTCACTAATTAGCAAAGAATATTTCCTAGCATGATATTTCTTTGATCTTTCAATTCTGTTAACAAAACTGTAGAAAATTAATTCAACTCCATTCACTTTCATAATCTCAATCTTCTGCACCCCAAACTCAGAAATCTGTCTGCTTCAGCATAATCTGGAAACCTGACTTTAATGGAACACATTTAATGTCAAAACTTTTAAAATTTTCTATTAAGAATAGCCTAAACCTTAAAAAGGTCTAAATACCATTGTACTCATGTGTTCCAAAAAAGTGATAGAGGTCTCTAAATAAATCTTGTCTACCTTTGGTGCTTACATCCTTTTGGTATTTACAGACTCTTTCCATTATTGAATCTGTTAGTCAGACCTTTCTGTTGCTGTTTTGAACTTTCATGCTATTTTCTTAAAATGGAAGACTCACTTTATTATTTATAGGAAACTTTAAGTGAATTTGTTACGCTCTCACATTGACACCCTCCTCAACATGACTTACTGACACTTGTGAGAAGCAGTAAGTAGTGTCTGTAGTTTACTACTGCAGTATTTTTTCTGCTTTAGTTTATTTGTGACAACAAAAAATATTTGAGTACAAGGCTGTATTTAAATCAAGCCTGTGCACAAGCTGAATGAAGAACTGAAACGGTTTTGCCTGGATATTTCAGATAGATTAGAGAATAGTAGTGGGCAGACAAGACACCACAAAAAGCTAAAACCCCACAAGATAAGTGTAGGTTTTAAGAGTACTCATTCAAGAGATTTGTGCTAATAAAGTTGTACATGCAGTAGCCACTGATTTAATAGACAAGTACATAATATAAAAATAAAAAATGCACTAATACATGTTTTACTCTTGAGAAAACATTATCAACAATATATTGAAGAACACTTTTAGAAACTATGAATTAAATATACTGTCCTGGTTTTGGCTGGGATAGAGTTAGTTTTCTTCCTAGTAGCTGGTATAGTGGTAGACTTTAGATTTAGAATGAGAATAATGTTGTTAACACACTGAAGTTTTAAGTGTAAGCACTACTTAGCAACAAGCAGTCAAGGACTTTCCAGTTTCTCATGCCCTGCCAATGAGAATGCTGGAGGTGCACAAGGATCTGGGAGGGGGCACAGCCAGGACAGCTGACCCACACTGCCCAAAGGGACATTCCATACCCTTGACTCAAGAACAAAATAAAAAAAAAAAAGATGCTGCTGGTAGCCAGTGCAACATCAGCTATTTAGGAACTGATAAAATCCACTACTATTAATGTAGGAAATAATGTGTGGGGCAGTGGAGATGATTGGGAAAACCTGCATGTTTAGTTCATTACAGAATGTTGCAAGTCTGATAAGGTAGAGAGGAATCTATCAGGTGATAGATGGCAACACTACTACTTTTTTCCTACATGAAGCATTATTTGAATGCAAACTGCTATATGTTAAAAAGAGGTTGAAAGATAGAGACCTGTTTCTGTGTTAACAGAGGAGTGGGGGGTTCGAAATGCCAAGCCAACAGGTGTTGAAGGACTCTGTTTTGGAGGAGTATTGTATGTAAACTCAGAGGCTCAAAAGCACATGATCAGAGGTCCTAGTCACTATGACACTAAAAAACCCTCCCCAAAACCAACCAAAAAAACCTTACCTCATAACCCAACCAAACAAAAACCCCTCATCCTCAAAACATCACTAGCCCTTAAAAATAACGCACAGGGTTTTGTCTATCTACCAAGACTGGAGACTGTCATTAATCCCAACCTATACAGATCTGCTCTTTCATGACCCAATACAGAAACTCTGATTTCAGTTTAAGAACCTCATAAAACACCTACACATTCCATAGTTAACTAAAGCTTTATTTACCCTATACACATACTTTGGTGGACAGTACTACCGATACTAATTTTACTTACTGATCTAAATGGAAGCTTCATTGGAAAAAGTAAGAGCTGGAGAGTACATTACATGAACAAATCAAAAAACCTACCACAATGTTAAAATTTACTCACAACATCAATCTTGAGAAATTTCAACCAACAAGGACACACATCATAGTCGCATATTACAAACATGGCCTAACTTTATTTCCTTAGTTGTACCAGGAGAGATTTAAAGGGCAGTACAGAAGACCTCTCTCTCCAGATACCATCTATTTAAATACCTTTTAGAAGAGCAACATAGTTGGATTTATTTAGTATGCAGGTGACAGCACTTCAAACAAAATAATCAGCATGGGAGTGTTCCCAAGAACACTGTATGTGTTGTTGTTCTATTTGAATTAGTGCTGAACAGATGACTGCAGTGTGCTGAAGTAACACCATAATGCTGCAGGTACTTTCTATCCTGAGGTTGTGTACCAATAAATCTAAACCAAAATATAACTTGCTCCCCATTTGCTGTCAACAAAGTGCAGGGGGAGAAATACCTGCCCTAAGTTACAGACATGCATGCCATTACGCTAACACCAGCAGAAGTGTACTTTTCCTCTTTTAAACCTGAATGTTATTATCAGAACACATGAATTATTTCCCAAGACTCTTGCTCAGAATCCTAGAGATGTTTTCACTACATGATGAAACTCACACTTTTATTGGGGTTTTAGTCCATCTATTTCTGTGGCTTGTATGTACAATACTGGTTCCTCACACAAACTCTAAACATAAACTGATCTGCAAGACTGCACACTATCAGTAGAGTCTGGCTTCTGTTCTGCAGAGAAGAGACACGCAGGAGCTAACCCAGCCTGAATGTACCCTCTAACCCTCTTAATGAAAGGATGATTATCTGTAGTCTGACAACTAGTGGAAAGAATCTAACAATATCCCACAGGAGAAAATGGAAAGATACCGGGTCAAGCCCCAAAAAAGAAACCGAGAAAGAATCACGTTACTGTACTGTAATGCAGCTACAGCTCTGCCATGGCTGGTAGCACTTTTACTTAGAGAAGCACATGCAACCACACTGTTGATATTGCATGGTAATTGTGAGGTGAAGACATACTTTATCCAAACAGGGAGGTGAAAAATCTCTGAAAAATGTTACTTTTAATTGAAAAAAATATTAGCTGAAATACATTACAATATGGTGATGTGCTACTTTAAAACATACCATAACTCCATTTAGATGTGTTTGTGTCTTCTACAGAATTTTAAATAGGACCGAGTAGCGTAACCTTACCTGAGAGAGTTCCATAGTCCAAGTACAACCATCTTGTTTATCTTTTTGAGAACTAACCCTCAGAAGACGTGACAATCGTTAAAACTTGATTCCCTATGCTATTCTACCTCAGTTAAGCAGTTCACAGAATCATCAAAATCCTGTCTGGACAGGACCTCTGGTGGCCATGTAGTCCAGTCTCTTGTTGAAGCTGGACTGCCACGAACACAGAAACAAACCAATTGCAGTTTTGCCCACCTGAATCTTGACAGCAAGCAAGAGTGGAGTTTCTAACCTCCCCCTGTACTGTGCTACTCTCCTACAGTGATTTCCCCTCAAACTCAACCTGAGCCTTCTGAAAGTGTAGTTCATCACCACTACTTCTTGATGTATCAGTGGCACTGCTACAAAGAGTTGTGCTCCATCATCTGTGTAACTATCCTTCAAGTAGTTATAGGATACTATTACACTGTCTTTCAGTTTGCTCTTTGCCAAACATGCCATGGACCATTAATGTCTTCCCACAGGTCATGCACTCTGGGCCCCCACCATTTTGACACCATCTATTGGGCCTTGTCAAGTGTTACCACAATTCTTCCAGACGGAAGGAAAGGGGAGCTAAAACGGGACACTATTTCAGGTGTGGTCCCACCAGTGTCAATGTGGGTAGAATACTAACTTAAATGACAACAAACTTTGGCTCATACTCAACTCATTGCCCACCATATACCCAAGAACCAAACTGTCAGTTACCTGAATGGTATAACGCTTCTCTAACACTTGTGTACCACATGAACTCCTTTTGGTGGTAACATTACATTTCTCCATCACTGAAAGAAATGCTACCTCATTCCAGTATGATTTTCTACATTTGTGTAATACAAATACAGAGCAAGTCAAAATATTAAGAATGTATGTGTAGAACTACCTAAAGAGACATGCACTACCTAAGGAGATTGCTACTAAGGTTCTCTAGAGGAAAAAAGCTTCTTGGTGGCCGGACTTCAGAATGCAGCATGGGGGTGTGCATTTAGAGACCATGCAGAATTAAAATTTTGTATCTAATAGAAACACCATTTTTTTCAGTTGACAGTGCAATACATAGTCTTAAGTACAGAGTTCTTTGCTAACTGAATGCTAATTAAAATTAGACCTGCCCACAGTTATACAAGACTTAGAAAACATGTGCACCCACACTGCCAAAGCACAACTGTATTTAACCTTGGCATACAGCACCAAAGCAAAGATCTTCATTTGGTATCTAAACTCTTGCACACAAATTTTTTTAGTTAACAAAAAGATTAGAACATATAATAATGTAATGCTTGATACCAGAAGGGGTCTTTAATTAGTCAGTAAACAGAAAAATTAAATATACCTAGAAGAACTTCCCAAAATATAAGAAAGAACTAAAACCTCTCAAATTACTCCACAAGCCTAATAGATTCAAGCATAGACAGCAATAGTGTTTCACTTAAGGTAAAGATCTTAAAAGACTTTTACAGTAAGTAGAATTCCTTTTATTTAATGCCTGTCATAATTCTTTAATGCCAGTCCTATTAACTGAAACAGGACTGAAGGAGGAGTAAAACGCACTACACAGGACAAGTTTATTTCTTCCTTTTATTATTCAAAGGATGAAATAATACTTGTGGCTCAACTACCCGTGCAGCTATCAAAATCTTTTTTCACCTACCTTGAGAAGAGCCATCCTCCTCTTCATCCAGTGTAAGATCAATGACACCTCCTGAATCGCTTCCTGTGACCTTCCCGCTCTGAAAGACAAAACTCCTTCATTTTGCAAAAGCAAATCCAGGGAACACAGGTGGAAAAGGGATACGAATTGAACATTGAGGAGAGCTCTTAGAATCGATGCACTTATTAGAAAGGAACTGATGAAATGAGCAGGAGGAGAAATTTTCAATCAAACTTCCCAGGACAGGCAAAACAGGCAATAACCAAATGACTCTATTGCAGTATCAAATATTACAAGTATTTTTAGCTTTGTAAGGAGTAAAAAACCCTGATAACCAGTAGGATATTGTTATTTTACAGGTAAAAGAGAAACTTACAACAAATTGATATTACAGATTATCTTTCAATTATCACTTTTAATGTTTTAATCTGTTTGTAATCTCTGCTTTCCTCTATAGTAGTATAGCCTTTTGACAGAACAGTTATCAGGACAATATATTACTTCTCTTGAGAGCACCATGGTTTTACAGTAAGAAAAAGGGACAGCGACACTGGAATTTGTAACACTTATAAAACATGTCATCAAAAGCTATCAGAAAACTCCAACTGTGCCCAGCTTTTAAAAGTAATACTACTGCATTTTGATTCGTTACCACAAATTTTAGCATTCTATTATTCTACATAGGAATTAATTTGTAACCATCTCTTCAGAGAGAATATAAGGATCAAGTTATTGTGAAAGCTAAATGTTATTTTTAAAAAAACATAGAAGACCATCAAATAATATTTATCTTCTGGATCAATTGCTGTCCCTTGGCTGTTCAGGCTCAAGGGACCACCAACATTTTCTGTTAGGTGACTGAAAAAATACTGTGGGAGGTCCTACATATTTCTGTAGTTTAAATATATTTTCTAGAAAGAAATCTTGTATTATACCCATTTCTAGTTCCTTAAACTTACCTCAAAAATTAGCGTTTTGTTTATTTTGTAGAAGATATGATAATTTATTGTTAAACTGAACTACTGCAGATTTAAGTATTAGAATAAATCAGGTTCCTTAGGGCAATTAAGAACAGAACATAATTATCAAAATATCTGAACAACTAACATGGAAAAAAGTGCCTAAGTTACCAGCCCCACAGAGCCTGTAAAAATCCTAACATGATAAATCCTAGCAAAATTGGAGATTTTTCTGTGCAGTCTCACGGGGACAGATGCAAAAAGCCCAAGCATTGAGATTATCCACTCTACAATCTTTCATTTGGGTAAAACTAAGTCTTTAAGGAGGTCCTAAAGACAATTCTTACACAGGCAAGGCTTTGAGGAGAGAGAAAAGAGATAGTGTACAATTACTAAATGCAAACAAAATTGTGTCCAAGTTACCAGTCACTCAATTTGGAGTGCCTGACATGACTGATCTCTTCATTTAACATTATTACAACCCCATTTCTTCTTGCTCTAAGTTCTGATACTGCCATACATGAAATTCTGCTAATAAAGTTCAAAGACTTTCCAGCTTCACTTTTCTTAGTATGATGAGCTGGTTTACCCACTTGAAGCTTAAGATAAAAAGGCACATTCAAATAATCAATGATTACTCAATTCATATAAAGGCAAGAGGAATTTCATTCCAACTTGATAATCTTCCCAGTAAATGATGTGTATTTTGAATTACAGTGCTATCTGCCAGGAGAAAGCAGATTAAAAAATGGAGGGGGAGATTTATATAGGACAGGAGAAAGAAGAAACTAATCTATTCATTTCTCCCCACTATAAAATGCATCAGTCTGAAGTAATTTCCCTTCATTTCTTCCTCCAAATGTAAATCTAAATCCTTCGAAAAATACTCTGCATGAGCACTAACTATTTTGAAGCCCTGTTTAACTATGCCTGTCAAGCAAGTTCTTTAAATTTCCAAGTCAAGTGTCACTCATTGCATGCACTTGATTTTCAGTGTGTCTGGATGGCCAAAATCTCGAGTTAAACAGGCAACTATTAAATGATAAATCAAATCAGCTGGCAAGATCTCACGCAGGCACTTCTCAAAAGGAAAGACCTTCTTGTAGTTAGCCACACTATTCAAGGTTTTCTACTAAACAACACAAGTAGCAATCGCCTCAACTGCAGTTGAGCAAAATCCTATTGCAGTTGCAGATCTGCAGGGCAGCATTTTGAGTGATGCTCTATGGTACATCCCCCAGTCCTGGTTCAATGGCACACATTCCAGATACTCCAAGAAAGCGCTGTACTCCACACACAGCACACACTCAAAGTCCTGACTCCCCAGCCTCCCCAACTAGATTCCCCTAGTTTACTGAACCCCAAATGAAATTTAGGGACATGGGAATATTTTAAGGAAACTTGAAACATTTAAAATGCTGCAGACTCTGTTTCCTACGTAGGAGGGTATAGTGTAGGAGTGTTGTCACCACCTGAATGGTTAAGACCTACAGATGGAACCATTTGGAATCATCCCTGCCAAAAGCAAGTAATAAATGGTTTTCAGAAAATCCCATGCCCAACCAATCAAAATAAAAATACCCCTTTTGCATATCATGACTAGTTTACTCAGAAATTCCCTCAGGGTGGCTACAAGAACCTGCGAACACTCCAGTTCACAACAGAGCTATGCGTGATAAAAAGGCTGAAGAGAAACAACTGCTACAGCTTCTGTAAACAGAAGGGAATGGATTTCTGAGGAGGAGGTTGCCATGTCGCACATCAGAGGAGATTGAGACAAGCTGCTCTGAGCAAAATCAGAAACCAGCTTAAGAAAGTGGCAGCCCTGATGAAGGTAAACTGATGCCTGACATTGGACTTTCATTGTGTATGAGTAACCTTCATATTTATGTCAAAAATTGAAATAAGAGAACCAGCCTTTCAGTGGCTAATATTGGATTTCAGCAAGTGTTTGGGCAGAAACTGCTAACGTAGAAAAGCAAAGTCAAGACATTCTGGTCTGTGCTCAGTTTCAGATGTTCTCTAAACACAGGAAGCCAAGAACCTGAACCTGCTTCAGCTGATCCCTGCACAAGATTGAGATGATGCAATCATAAGACCTTTTCATCAGTACAGTCATGGTAGCAAAATTATTAGAACTATTAAATGAGAACCCAAACACTTATCTGGTGCTTTAGTTCACATATTGCCTGCAAGTCTGATTAACAGAAGATTAAGTCACCTTAGAATATCAATAAGCTGGAACAGAAACAAAGTAACCACGGTAATATGAAGTGCTATCTATCCATCTAAAGATCAAAACACCTCAAAGAAAACCCCAAACTACCATTTCATCATTTGTCAGAACCAGAGCACCAGTCTTCAAAGAGACCAGAAACGGTACTTAAATCCAATTGTTTACAAAAGCATCTGAGTAGTTTTTAGTAATTAAAACAAGTTTACATTGAAATATAAATGTACACTGCCAAACTCCCTTTTCTGCTGTTCCAAACAGCTCACATAATGCATGTGTCTGTAAAATCCAAGTAAGTGGAAATGCTCCCAAATACTATAATTCACTCTGCCATTTTGGACTTGTTTTATCCAAAGCTGTTGAGGTAACTTTGTGCAACCTCAAAGTAGTAACATCACAAACTGAACCGTCCAAATAACCACAACTGTATCTAGAAGACAACAGAATCTTTGGAGTTGGAGGGGACCTTAAACATTATCTAATTCCAACCCTACTGCCATGGGCAGGGACACCCTCCACTAGACAGGCTGCATGAAGCCCTATCCAACGTGGTCTTCAACATTCCCAGGCAGGAGGCATCATCCACAGGTTCTCTGGGCAACCTGTTCCAAAGGTATCACCACCCTCACCGTAGAGTTCCTCCCCAGTATCTAATATAATTCTAACACTTCCTTCAGCTTAAGACCATTCTGTCACTACATACCCTTGTAAACACTCCCTCTCTAGCTTTCCTGTAGGCTGCTCTAAGGTCTCTGAACAAGCCTAACTCTCAGCAGGTCTTTATGGGAGAGGTGTTCCAGCCCTCTGATCATCTTCATGGCCCGTCTCTGGACTCACTGAAACACGTCCATGTTGTCCTTCTACTGGGGACCCCAGAGCTGGACACAGTACTCCAAGTGGAGTCTCACCAGAGCAGACAGATGGAATCACTTCCCTTGACATGCTGGTCACAGTCTGATGCAGCCCAGGATACAGTTGGCTTTCTGGGGTGCAACCATATATTGCTGGCTCATACTGAGCTTCTCATCCACCAATACCTTCCAGTCCTCCTCCACAGGGCTGCTCTCAATCCATTCTCCTGAGTCTGTCGTTGAGCTTGGGATTGCACTGGCCCATGTGTAGGGCCTCACACTTGGTCTTGCTGAACTTCATGCAGTTTGCATGGGCCAACTTCTGAAGCTTAAGGTCCACCTGGATGGTGTTCCCTCCCTCCAGCATGTCAACAGCACTGCACAACTTGGTGTTATCTGCAAACTTGCTGAGGACACACGTGATCTCACTGTCCATGTTGCTGACAAAGATGTTAAACAGCCAGACACAATACCAGTCCCTGAGGAACACTGTTTTGTTTAAACATGAGTTCTCTACAACTCAGCAGCAGAGTTAAGGTTTATGTTTCCTTTTCCAGTCATGAGAACTTCACCAGACTGCCACAGCTTCTCAAATATGATGGAGAGTGGCTTAGCCACTTCATCTGCCAGAACTGTCAAGACCCGTGGATGCATCTCATCAGGTCCCATGCACTTGTGCACCTTCAGGTTCCTTAGGTGTTCTCGAACCCGATCTCCTACAGGGGATGTTTCTTCATTCTCCCAGTCCCTGCCTTTGCCTTCTGTGACTTGGGCAGTGTGGCTAAAGCACTTGCTCGTGAAGCTGGTGAAGCATGAGGCAAGAAAAAAGTCTTTTCTATATCCTGGGTAAACTGGTCTTTTTTCTTCTGGAGAGGGCATGTGTTTTCCCTAGTGTTCCCATTGTCACCAACAGACGCGTAGAAACTGTTCTTGCTGCCTTTGACATCCCTGCACAGATTTTACTGTCAAGGCTTTAGCTTTCCTAACCTGATCCCTGGCTGCTCAGAGTTTCTCTCTATTCCTACCAGGCTATCTGCCCTTGCTTCCACCCTCTGTAGGCTTCCTTTTTGTGTTGGAATTTGTCCAGGAGCTCCTTGTTTATCCATGCAGGCCTCCTGGCATTTTTGTCTGACTTCTTTGTTGTTGGGATGCATCACTCCTGAGCTTGGAGGAAGTGATCCTTGAATACTAACCAGCTGTCTTGGCACACTCCTCCCTCCAGGGCTTCATCCCATGGTACTCTACCACGCAGATCCCTGAAGGGGCCAGAGTCTGCTGTCCCAAAGTCCAGGGCAGTGAGCTTCCTGTGCATCCTTGAACTCCATTATTTCACGGTCATTATAACCAAGGCTGCCCTTGAGCTTCACATTCCCCATCAGTCCCTTCTTGTTGGTGAGAACAAGGTCCCAGCATGACACCTCTCCTTGTTGGCTCCTGGATCTGTTATATCCTTCTGTGCTGTCCCTGCAACAGTTACCAGGGTGGTTGAAGCCCCCCCTGAATGTGAGGCTGCTCCTATGTATCTACAGAGGGTCTCATCCACTCAGTCTTCCTGGTCTGGCGGCCTGTAGCAGACCCCTACTATAGTGTCACCTGTCCCTGCCCTCTCTTTAGCCCTGAACCATAAAGGTCTTGGTTGGTTTCTCATCCATCCCCAGGTAGAGCTCCCTGCACTCCAGCTGGTCACTGACAGAGGGTGACACCCCAGCCTCATCTCCCCTGCCTGTCATTTCTAAAGAGCCTGTATCCTTCCATTCTAACACTCCAGGCACAGGAGCCATCCCACCATGTTTCGATGATGCCAATAGGCTCACAGCTCTGCAGCGATGTGCACATCTCTAGCTCCTCTCTTGTTTATTTCCAATGCTACTATGCACTTGCATAAGCAAATGCATTAAACTGACATAGTTTAAATCTTTCTCTGCTTTCACATAGGAGAGAAACAATTTTAACTTAACATGAAACAATGGAAAGAAAAAATAAAATGAAAACTTAAACCTAACAAATCCTTCACTTAAGTGTTACCCTTCTGAAGACAAACATGAAAAATATTTTTAGGAAAGCAAAGAATATACAAGACTGGATCTTCTCCTGACTTACTAATTTTAATATAATCCCATCTCTCTTCATCTGGCTGGTGAACTTCTATTAGCAATTAAGATGTTTTGCATAAAAATGCTGTGTCCTATAACAGAACATTTCATACTTTTGTCTAACATAGATCCAGCCCAAGACGACTTCAACTGAAGTCTTCAAGGTCAACTTGAACTTTAAGTTGAAAGGCAAAACACCATGTGAAGTGAGGACTGCAAGGTATGATTACAAGCAGGAACAAAGGTGAAAAAAGGAGGGAGGAGGAAAAAAGGCAGCAGGGGAAAATAGGCAGCAGGGGAAAATTACAAGCCAAGCAGCATCGGAGCATGCACTACCCCAAATACAGAAGGATGATGCAAGTGTATTGTAATGCTATTTTGCTATTCTCATTCAGTGCTGTGTGTGTTTCCTGAAATAGCCAAGAAGAAAGCACTTCTCATTTACAATCTTCATCTGTTTTGAAAAGTGTTTTCTTTAAAGAACATCTTGCCAAATTGCAGGCCCTCTACCCCAGTTCATTCACACCTACAGCATTTACCAATATACAACTATTCCTGAGCTCTGCTTGCATTCCAAATGTCACAGGCAAGCATCTAACTTGACAAGCGTGATGGTAAAGTGTTTTGCTATCAATCATATAACTTGTGAAAGCAGCAACTGAAAGACCCTAGAAGAGGAGCAAAACCAAGAGAAAATCCTCATCCCTTTCAAAAATCCAAGTGAAACCTGGGTAAGTACTAAAACAGAGGCCAAGTCATAACTTTCTCTAAACGTCACTTAATCAGTTAAGCATATACTTTATAGTGGCTATGGAAGATAAAATATTGAAAAGTACATATAAAGTAATGCATATGCATTTTTCTCTAAATTGTTAGAAACTTGTATTTTTAAGTGTAAATTGTATTTTTAAGTTGCAAAACCTTTCCTGAAATGTGACCTATGGTGCTCATTTTTTTGAGTAACATTTAAATATTTTTTAACCACAAAAACTACTAGAAAGAGACTCTAATTTCTTACATAAAATACCGATTCATTCTACAGTAATTACACTTCAAGTCAGGGTTTTCTACAAAGGATTCATAAGTGACCTATACTCAGAATTTCATACATTTTCCATTGGATACACTATGACAATGTAACATCCTCTTTCTTCCAATCCCAACCACAAAATTCTTTTTAACAATTAAACAAAGTACTGAGAAAGACATGTACTGACACACACACACAAAAAAATCATGGTCAGAAGTGCTAGGAAAGAGTAGCAATACTACAATTTTCCTTAAGGAAGGAAAGAACTATACAGCAACTTTCTACAATCAGTGAACATTATAAAGAACTAATAAAGAACAATAATAGAAAGAGGGTCCTTAGAGGCAAGGAAAATTCCAGAACTTTTGAAAAATTGTCCTGGTTTTGGCAGAGAGAGGGTTAGTTTGCTTCCTAGCAGCTGGTATAGTGCCGGGTTTGGGATTTAGGATGAGAATCATGCTGGTAATGTGCTGATGTATTTTCAGTTTTTGCCAAGCAGTCAAGGGCTTTTCAGCTTCTTGTACTGCCCTGCCAATGAGAAGACTGGGAAGCCAAGAAGCTGGGAGGGGATACGGCCAGGACAGCTGACCCACACTGGCCAAAGGGATATTCCATAGCATATGATGTCACACTCCCTATATAAGTGGGGTGCGCTGGGAAGCGGTTCAGCCCAAGAACTAGCTGGGTATCGGCTTTGTTTGGTGACAAATTGTGCTGTGCATTACTTGTTTTGTATACCCTTTTATCATCATTAATATTGTATTTCTGTATCTCAAACCATGGGTATTACCTTTTATTTCACCTTTCCTATTCTCTCCCCCATCCCCCTGGCAGAGAGAGGAAGTGAGTGAATGGCTGTGTGGTGGTTTTAGCTGCCTGCTGGGTTAAACCACAACAAAAATGCCTAATACAGTGAACAGGGTCACTGGAATCTGAGGTCACAAATAAGACAATGTAAATTAAAACAATGTAAATGCTTTACACTTAGGAACCAATTTCCTTCTTTTGGAAGATTCTCTTTATATCCTATACGTCATTGACTGCAATAGCCAACAATTAACCTCTCAGTTGTCAATAGTAAATTAATATATGGAAATCAGGAAGTAATCAGCCTCACAATAAAATGAAGGGCTCTCTGGTGTTGAAGTGATTCTGAAGCAGTTTTGTCATCTGCCTCTGGAAAGGTAGGGGCACTGAGACAGGCTGCTGTCTTAGATGCTACTCTTTTTCCACATGATGAGACCATTCTACACTGCTGTAAAATACACTATAGTGGGAGAAAGAATATCGCTGTAGCTTTACTTTTTCAGACCAGCGCTGCTGCAAATCAGGTTGATTCATCATTTATCATTTTGAAAAGAGAAAGAAAAAAAGCAGAGGGAGGGAAGAAAAAAACTATTCCAATATCACAAGGAAAACAAATACTAGAAAGGAGACTGACTTTTAAGGCCAAAGCACATATAGTAGACATGATGATGAAAAATGAGGAATCTTCCTCCAGAAATACATAGTGAAATTTAACACAAAGTAGTAGTTAGAATATCACAGCATATACACGCCAATGACAAACTACTGAAGAAAACTGGGAAAGAAATCTCTGAAACTCAAATTGGAAAATGTTACCTGTTACATCACTTTATGTAACAGCACACACATGCCAACATGCACATGTACCACATGAAAAAACAGAATATGTATGTCGGTATTTGGAAGATAGTTCTGAATACATACTTCTCTTCACATACAATATATAGGCTTTTTAAAAGTTTTGGTATTATATAACGCCATAGTTCAGTTCATCACATTGCCATAACAAACCTAGTCACTGTAATGCCACCTGCTTTTTGTTAAGGAACATTTCAGTATGTAGAAGGGAAAAATGAAGGGAAAAAAATACAACAACAAAAAAACAGAGTGCAAAATAAAAATTAATTCCAAGGTAGTAAAGATCAGTGTTACATGTGCCACACTGACACAGTGCAGACAAACTTATTATTAGCAGTTTCTACAGCAAAAAACAACCAAAAAACCCCACACAGAAAAAAGTTATGGGGGCTGTAAAACAAATAATCCATGAAGCATCACACCGCCAGAGTCATACATGACGCACCAAGGCGTTATATAATAGCAAAATCAACCTTAACTTATGAGGAGCAATGTTAAAAATATGTTCTGGGATTGGGGTGTATGATTATGCTGTTTGTATGCATATCCTGGTTACAACTGGGATAGAGTTCATTTTCTTTCTGCAGTAGCACTGTGTTTCAGATTTAGGATGAGAGTAAAGTTGATAACATGCTGATGTTTTCAGTTGTTGCTAGGTAGTTGTAGTGTTTACGCTAAGTCAAAGACTTTTCAGCTTCTCATTCCCTGCCAGGTGCAGGAAAAACTGGGAGAGCCCAGCCAGGGCAGCTGACCCAGGCTGGCCAGAGGGATAGTCCCTGCCATATAATGCTCCGTGTATAGAGACTGGGGAAGCTAGCCGGGAAGTGCAATCGCTGCTCAGAAGCCGATGGCATCAGGGTTTTTTTGGTGGGTATTGAACAACTACATTTGTGCATCACTTGTTTTATATATTATTACTCTCTTCCTTTATTTCCCTAATTAACTGTCTTTATCTCAACCCATGAGTTTTGGTTTTCCCCCCCCTCCCACCGGGGGCGGGGAGGGTCGGGGGAGTAAGGAGGTAGCGTGAGGTGAACAAGCTGCTGCATGATGCTTAGTTACCAGCTGAGGTTAATCCACAACAATGCATAACTAAGGCCCGTATTACTTTTTTAGTCATTCGCATACAAAACTACAGATTTCCAGCACAGCCTAAGCAGCCATGGAATTTATTTTAATACATTTTGGAGCTTATTTCAGTCACTAACTGCTTCAATTTCAGACTTACGACTTCTTAATAGTTATTTTTCCATTGCAGTAACTCTCACAAAATTGAAGTAATTATTCCAGCTTTGCAAAACTCATGAAAATTTATTTGACCAGGCACCAAATGTACTTCTCATCTCTTACTAAGATAAACATGAAAATGAGAATGGAATAAAGTTAGCAGTTTACCAAGATCACAGTTTGCACAAACAAGATTTCACAGGGCTGCAATACATGTCTTGATAGCGTGTGCATACTTGTATAATACTTGAATACCATTCACCAACATTTTACGTGTTGTATTTACAAGATTGCTGTGTTCCCCTTACCCTTAATTGGCACTGTGCAACACTTCCTACAGAACAATGCAAACCAGTCTTTGTAACCCCTCTGAGTTATATACCCTCTCATTTCTTTGGTTCAAAGAGTGGATGTTGGCTTTGCTACTCCTATTAATAAGAATCAGAAATCAAGGCAGCTGAGAGACTGTGGCCAGAAATGCTGGTTTCAGGCACTAGAAGTCATAATTCCAACAAAAAGCCATTAAGGAAAACTTGACACAATACTTAAAAGTGTTTCTGCTGTGATTTTTTTTCCTTAACCAAACAGCAGAGTATGTAACAAACACATACATGCATGCATGCACACACACATCTCTTACGCCTGTAAGGTAAAACATCTATCTTGTTTCTCCAAAGCCCACTGCCAGTGTCCCAACAATATTATGTGGAATGGTCATCTTGGACGATGATAGATCAGCTTATTAATCAGCAAATGTATTTTATCTACAGTGCTTTTCAGATTAGTTTTATGCAGCTTTTAAAAGCTATTATTCTGGTGTAATGACATCATTGGTTAGACTGTTTTAATATTCCTCTCAATTTTTTGGCCCAAAATGACAAATTGGAGCCTACAAAACCCAGTATATTTAAATCTGCTCTCAGTAACTGGGGGTGATTTAAGGAACACAAATACGGTCTCAAGGAAAGACAAATCACATCAAAAATTTAACTTTAAAAAAATCTGAAAAATTCCCAACAGGACACCATGTTGCTGAACTGGGTTGCTGTTTTAAGGACCACAGTTAAAATGAATCCATTCTTGCATGACTTTTAAACTGTGCTCCTTCTAACATTTTTATAATTAAGATTTCTAATTAGCCTACGGTAAAAGTTCCACCTCACAGTTGAGAACTAGCTGCATTTTAAACTGCACAAACATAACCCCAGGGTCAGAAACAGAAATCAAATATCCCATTTTACATATATAATTATGCATATTTATTTTCAGTGACAAAACCATGAAATGCAAGGAAACATATTCATCAATAATGCTTCAACAATATAGAATTAATAGCTGCTTATAAACTGTAAGCTGACATAGCCACTTTGTTCACATTGTTTCCCAACAGACATTCACGAAGTTTGTTACACATTGCAAAGTAAAGGGATAGGAGTTATAAATGTACTTTATTAACATTTTACCAAATGAATTTTCAATAGTCAGCAAAATAGCTAAAATTAAACTATAGTTCAACCAAACAAATCAAGGCATGTCAGAAACTATGGGAAATGGATAGGACACTTGGTTATTAAAAAAAAACCAAAAACAACAAACCACCCTAATAGTAGCTGAAAAGGTAAAATGGAGAGATGAAATTTAGACTGAAAAAAATATTTATTCCATAAGAGGATAAGGTGCACCTGGAGTGGGGAACAAGGAAGAAAAGACTATTCACCTGATCTGGTGTTTTAATAAATATAATGTAACCACTCTTGAACTTTATGTGAGCCAGTTTTAACACTTCCACCCCATTCAAATTTGTTTACTATTATGTCACAATATAATAAAAGTTGCTTTCATATATTCCCTCCATGTACCATAGCTATATTTATATATAATATATATATAAATCTTGTATCTATAACTGGGATTCATAATAAAATACTTTAAAACCATTCTTATATAATTTTAAAAAGCCTTTGCCTCTGTAACAGTAACAACCCCAATACATCAAAAGTGCTTGTCATGTCTACAGAAATGCAATTCTAGGATCTGAGGCATTGGTAAAATGACTGGGACTGAATACCAGGCCTTAACATTTCTGTGTATGCAGGAAAAAGTGGAAGTTGAGAGACTAATACAAGTAAGATACCTCCTCCCACATCCCTGTGGCCATTCCTTTTGGAGCAAGAAACAGAGGAAGGCTGAAAAAGGAGAAGCAGTCATACAGCAAATCATACATCCAAGCTGCTTACTGGAAACTGTGACTATACTGACCTGAACAGTATGCAACTATTGAGTAGCTGTACAGTTCAGGATAACACAAAAGAGATGCACCAGACTAATAACACAATAAAGCCAAGAATACTTTCAATTTCAAAGCATTCTTCCAATGCCTTCAAGTATTTTGACACTGTGCACAATGGAGATCTTCAGGGGGCACAGAGAAGGTGCATACAGTGAGGAACATTTACCTTCTAGACTTCCCACACAGCAGATCACAGTACCTTACAGTGAGGATCAATTAGATAGCAATAAAAATTTTTTTAAAATTAACATACTGTAAGATACTGTGCC